>JAXGGA010012296.1:0-39245 GCA_038373865.1 Uloborus plumipes | reverse complement strand
ATTTTTTGTGACCACCCTAATGGGGCAGCCTATGGACGCAGGCCAGCCACAAACATCCTTTCGCAAAATCTCAGAGCTTACTTTTTTTTAATATAGAGAGAAAATAGAGGTTCCTCACATACAGTAGCGTATGTAGACTTAAGTGCCCCCCCCTCACCCCCTTATAAAACTTAAAAAAATATTTTCCATGTGTAACTCGTAGTGTTTTTTTTTCCTGGATCGTGTGCCCTTGAACCTCGTGCGCCCCCCCTAGCAACGGGGATTGCGTTGTGCTATGTACGCCACTGCTCACAAAGTTAAATCATTTCTGTAAAACACACAATCTCAAGAAAAAAAGCTATTTTTCAAAGTTATTCCCAGCTTCCCAGTTTGTGTTAATTGCTGATTTTATTTTTTCTTATAAAATGTCTTTTTAAGAATTATATCGTAGGCAGAAAATTTTTTGAGTATAACAAGTATGTACCCTCTGGGGTCTATCGTAACTTTTGGGGGACGATTTTTCTTTCTTTAATAAAACAATTATTTTTTACATAATATTTTTTTTATTATTTTTCCTGTCCATTAAACACCGTTTGTAACCAGTATACAAAATATCTTTGGGGAAAAAAATGTCAGACATTAATGGGTTAAATATCTTCACCATTATTATTATTATTATTATTATTATTTTTTGCAGTTTGACATTTCTTGAAGTCATTAATTCGTTTTCCACAAAAATTTTTTTAGTTTAATATAGTTCTTTAAAACGCATTTTAACAGGTTTGACATGATATCCCAGCTAAATATGCTTTAAACCTACTTACTAATTTTTGCATTATGTGCTCAGATTTTTTTACTCTAGTGTCTGAAATATGGAGATCTTCGGTTTCAAGGTGTCTAACTACTACTCACATTCATTGAAAACTCCAATATTTAATAAATCTACGAAAAAAATGTCTTCTTTCAAAACCTTTCAACCACCCTTATAGGCACAAGAAAAATTGTGTCACGCTTATCGACCAACAAAAAATGTTAGAGCAGATAATTAAACTTTTATGAATAAAAATCATTGGGGCAATGATTGGTTTGAACCCCCCTAATCAGCTAGTTGATAAACCTAGAGTCGAGTAATATGTATGTAACAAAAACTTCACAGGAAAAAAATTCTGTAAAAAAATTTCTTCAAAAATAATTATAACCGAGATCATATTCATGCGTATAACCTTTAATTATTTTTCTTATTTCATGAACCCCCGAAGTGAACATACATAACAGCGGTGTCTTTTTCTTTTGCAAGGAAATGGGAAGAACAAAAGATTATTGAGGCTAAATTGTGACTCTATGATCTTGACAATACTGTCTGATTTTCTACGGTAAAACCTTCCCCGTATTTATGCATGCGTCAGGTCCTCTTTGATCTTACCATGGGGGAGGGGTGATAAAATAGGGGTGATAGGTAAGAAAATAATAAGATGAAGAATGATAAGAAGCATTTTGAGCCGTATCAAACAATGTAGAACGATGCTAATTTCAAATACATAGTTTAGTTGAATGTGTCAAAATGGTTGCAACAATGCAAGTTTTAAATTGAAGACTTTGGAAAGTTCCCACTCACAGCCCATCACCCCTTTTTTAAGCAAAATGGTTCACGAGTATTAGGCGCGGTTTTCACGGACAGACAGTATTTACCATTTTTAGTGAATTAGTGAATAGGGGCAATTGTTATTGACGCAGATTTCAGTTGGAATGCTTAAGCAAAACTACTATGAAAGGAGCCCAACTCAACTCAACGTCAATTACTCTTCCCCCTTACCTCAAAATAAGGTAAACATGGTTACGGTGTTATCTCAATATATCAGAGCCCCACTGTACGTATAGAATATTGCACTTAAGGACGACTTACGCAATGCCTCCCCCAAAGTGCAACAGAACCAGCAAAAAACTTAAAATTACTTCCTAAAACACGTCTGTAAAAATTTTAATGGCACAATCTGCGCCGTAATTCTCCTTAGTGGGCGTCCCTGATTACCGTTGGAGCCTCAATAATTCAAACCCTCATAACTCGAATATTGATTTATCTCGAAGTTTATATGGGGTCCCAAACTCTAGAAAAGGCTGTGTGGAAACTTTCCATAATTTGAAGTTTTTACCCGGTTTCGAAGGACTTGGAGTTATCGAGACTCGACTTTATATATGTCGGGGGGCGGAAAGGCACGAAAATTCCGCAGAGAACACAGAACACACTGGAGCACTTGTTGCCCCCGCCTCATCCTCCTCCCCACCCCCAATTCCGAATGCATTCACTTTAAGATTGGTGCCTTTATTAAATGAATTAAAAAGAAGATCCTTCTCCATAAGGAAAAAATAAAGATATTACTCCCCTTCGCTACAACATATCTACGTGAAACAAGATTGTCATTTCTGACGACGAAAAAAAAAAGGAAAATTAATTCAAAAAGCAGCTTTCGGTTTTCTCTCCGTGTCAACTTTGCTACACTACATCAGAAGACACAAATGAAAAGTTAGTGGAAGAAGAGTGCCAGCAATCTTCTCACAAACCAAACACTATGAGCTACATTATTAAAAATAAATTTTTACTGTCTGAAGTCAAAAGATGTTGAGAAATTCTGTACTAATGATAAATATCAGACTCAGCTCTTTTTTTTTTTTTTGTTTCTATTACATGCCAATCGTTTAGACATAATCTTACTTTAATAATTGTTTGATTCAGTTTTTAAGTGTATATGAGCTGCAATCAGGGGTGCCCATCCCCCCCCCCAAGCTCAATGGCGCAAATTCCCCCCCAAAAATTTTCACAACTATCTTGTGCTTTTTATTTTTATTTTTACCTCTCTTTTATATTAACAACTGGCAACGGATTAAAAGTGAAATTCGAGACATTTTATTAACGGACGAGTTTTTTTTTTCTTTTTTTTTCTTTCTTTATAAAATGTGCTTTGATGCTCTTTGTACTTTTATTTATTTATTTATTTATTTTATTATTATTTATTTATTTATTTATTTATTTATTTTTAAAAACGATGGAAGATTTTTTCTACGGAGGAACTGTAACAGTTACACTCTTTAAAAGGTGCGACAAAACTTTATTTATTCATTTATTTACTTTTTATGTGTCTATTTCATCTGATGAGAGGGGTATATTTTGCTTTTTGAAATCAGCTCTAAGTGCTAAAAAGGTATGTTTGACATAATTTTCAGTCTCAGATAATCAAGAGAATAATGATCAGATGCGAGAATGCCGATGTCGATGTACGGGAAAGTAGGCTCGTTTAGTTCTTGACAGAACTTCTTGTTTTATTTATTTTTTTAAATATTATTTTTTTAATATTTATTTATTTTTTAAACATTATTTATTTCTTAAATATTTATTTTTTAAATAATATTTATTTTTTAAATATTATTTATTTATTCTTTTTTTTAATTTATTTTTTTATTTATTATTAATTTTCTAAAAGTACTAATTATGCGTAGAACAGAATCGCTTTTTTTTTTCTCTTTCCAAGCACACTCACACACACAAAATAAATAAATAAATAAGAATAATAGAAATAAAAGAACTAATTTAAATTAAAAATATTAATTAATGAATAATTTTTATTAAAAAAAATCAGTAATAATTTAAATAAATAAGTAAATAAATAAATTAGTTTTAAAAAATCCCCCCCAAAAATTTTGATGGCGCAACTTGCGCCATAATCCCCCCTGTGGGCACCCCTGGCTGCAATAATATAAATGGTGCCAAGCTCTAAAAGGAATACATAACTACATTGATGTTTTAGCTCATTTTATTTCGTTTTTTCTTCCTACAGTTCAAACATCATGTCTAAATCCGAAGATGATAGTATAAGAGTGCAGATCATAAGAGGATTTCCTTTCCCAAAAGGGTCATTCAAAAAGGAAATCATTGAAGAAGCATTGGACCACGTCCCTTGGGATACTGACATAATCGTTGGTTCATATCCTAAAACAGGCTCAACGTGGTTACAGTACATTGTTCTGCAAATATTGTCAAAAGGAGAATTCTTCCCCACCTTCAACGACGTGACGAACAAACATGCACCTTTCATCGAAATGGTAGGTGTACAAGCATTGGAAGGTATGAAGGAACCTCGAATTTACAAACATCATATTCCGTACAACATGGTACAAAAGAATGAAAAATCTAGAGTTATCTACACGTATCGGCACCCGGAAGATGCCTTTGTCTCTTTTTACCACTTCCTGCAAGGTTTTACCTCTGAACCGATGCCTTTTGATGTCTTCTTCGAGAATTTCCTTGCTGGGAATGTAGGATATGGACGATATTTCGAACATGTTCTGTCTTTTTACGAGCACAGGGACGATGAAAATTTGCTGCTGGTATCGTACGAACAGCTGAAAGCCAATCCGAAGGATGGTATTCTGAGAATAGCTAAGTTTATTGGTGAAGAGCGTTACCAGTGTTTGGTAGAAAACGAGGAAGTTATCGCAAAAGTTGTAGAACATACGAGTTTCGAATATATGAAAAAGAACTTGGAGTTAATATCAGAAGTACATGAAGGAGAAGAAACCAAAATGAAAAAGATCAATTTTTTCCGAAAAGGGACTGTTGGTGACGGAAAAAACGAATTGTCTGCAGAACAACGGGAAAAAATAAAAGCAGCAGCGAGGAAAGTTTTAGCAGGCACAGAAATACTGAAGGAATGGTATAACGAGTGATCTGATATAGCATTTCTTGCTCACTATCCTCACAAATACACTGCGATGCAAACGTTTAGACAAAAAGCAAATATATGAATAAAAAGAAAACTATTCAACGAAATGCTTTTCAAATTTCTACTGCAGGTACACAATATAGTCCCAAATACGTGTCTGTAGTTCTTCAAAATATAACTGGAATCAAATTTTGGACATTACAAAATACATTTTTTTTCATTGTTGCAAAAGTTTAGACAATAGTCAGATTTTATGCAAATATCCCTTGAAATGTGATTTCTGGAGGAAAGGCGGGACTTTATTCTTCGAATATAAAGTGCAGAGATTGCTGAATAAATAATCAAAATCTCAAAAGCTCTAGTTCTCGTGTACAGAAGACGAGAAAGTTTGGAAGCCGAAATTTGAAAATGAACCTACTTTATTAATTTTTTGTCTTTTAAATCGGCTCTAGTATGGTAGTACATTGTTTTTTACTTTGTGGAGAGAAAATTCAGACATGCGTATTGATAAAAAAGGCCAAGAAAAATTATATTTCTTAAGGATGAAGGAATTGAAAAAAAGGCTCGAACTGACGATTTGCCCCTTAATCCAACAAAACTTCATCTTGGGTCAAAACACACGTGGCAGTATAAGTGGATGAACAACTGAATCGGAATGCATAAAAAAAACAAAGAATTGTGCCTGAGCTTTTTCGGACAGAGTGTCCCGAAAAAGCCAGATTTTTATGTGAAAAGTAGCATATGTATCATCGTGACTAAAAAATGAATGGTACTTTCTTTGGTAAAAATTATAAAAATTGGGATGGCCTAGATGGATTGTAATTTTTTTTCGCTGGACTTGAGAAATATCCAATGATCATATGCTGTGCTGCTTTTACCATTAAAATCTGGGTTATTTGGGACACTCAGTCCGAAAAAGCTCAAGCACAATTCTTTGTGTGTTTTTTTTATGCATTCCGATTCAATTGTTCATCTACTTATGCTTCACGTGCTGTTTTTGACCCAAGTTGAAGTTTTGTAGGATTAAGGAGCAAATCGTCAGTTCGAGCCGTTGTTTCAATTCTTTCATCCGTAAGAAATATAATTTTTCTTGGTCTTTTGATCGATACGCATGTCTGAATTTGCTCTCCACAAAGTATAAAACAATGTACTACCATACTAGAGCCGATTTAAAAGACAAAAAATTAGTAAAGTAGGTTCATTTTCAAATTTCGGCTTCCAAACTTTCTCATCTTTACACGAGAACTACAGAGCTTTTGCGATTTTGATTATTTATTCAGCAATCTCTGCACTTTATATTCGAATAATAAAGTCCCGCCTTTCTTCCACCAATCACATTTCAAGGGATATTTGCATAAAAATCAGACTATTGTCTAAACTTTTGCAACAATGCAAAAAAATGTTTTTTGCAATGTTCAAAATTTGGTTCCAGTTATATTTTTAAGAACTCCAGACTCGTATTTGGGACCATATTGCGTACCTGCAGTAGAAGTTTGAAAGCATTTCGTTAAATAGTTTTCTTTTTATTCATATATTTGCATTTTGTCTAAACTTTTGCATCGCAGTGTAGTAAGGGAATTTTGCAGCTGGATTAAGATAAAATTGAGTAAATGAAAATTCTTTATCTTCAAACTAATTCATGTTTTTCATTAAGTGCACTGTTTCAAATAAATTAAGTTCATATATTTACAAGCTCCCCGTCTCTTTCGTACTTTTCGAGTATTATGATCAAAAGTGCAGATTCTTCATGCTACATAATAGTGTTAAAAAAAGTCTTTATCCAACTCGATAAGTAGTTTTTAATGCAAATCTTTCCCTCAAACTTTTTAAAATCTCGCATAGTTAAGAATTTTCTAAAATATTGTATTTAATGCGACAGTTTTTTTTTTTTTTTCATTTTGTTGCAAAAGTAGGAAATCAGGACTCGTTTTCAATGAAAAATGCAATGTAAAAAATAGATACCATTATACCTTTAATGAGGACGACACCTTCGAAAAATACTAATAGAGGGCATATGCCCATGGCTTTATTTCTAATTCACTCTTTCTTTACATTGAACTATTTGTAGGAACTAAATACTTCTATTTGTATCGAAAAGAAATGTATTAGAAAAAAAATATTTTAATAAATATTAACATTATGTAGTAAATAAACTCATATATGTATTTAAACTTTTTAAAAGAGTTTTTGCGTGAAATAATAAACTAAACTAGCTGTCGTGGCCGTCACGAAACTTTCTTCTATATCTATCTTATAAATTCCGGTTACAAAATAAAATACGTACTCGCCCGAATAATTGGAGACAATTCCAATTTCCCGATTATCGTAATAACCCTGCAAATGCAGAATCAATGAGCGAAATTGGAAATCATTGCAAAAGCCTTGTTTAGATTAATTGCAAACATTTTATTTGTTAGTAAAAAGAAATTGGCAACAGTTAAAAATTTCAAATCATTGAAAGTTTTCAGATGTTTTTATAATTAAATAGCGTGAGAGCGATTTTTTAATGAATTAATTTTTTGATTGTTGACTAAGCGCAAAAATCACCCCACCCTCCCCCTGGGGCGATTGGCGCCACAATTTAATCGATGCTTGCTTCCATATTGAGTTAGTGTTATTCCAAATTTCATTCAAATCGCAGCAATATTTCCCGAGATACAGTAGGTGCAATGACAAAATAAGCACTTTTGATTGCTCCACCCCCTTTGAGATATTGACACAAAAATTGAATCAGCACCTGTTCGCAATAGGGTCTACCTATGGACCAATTTTCGTTTGATTCCGCCGGTTACTTTTTGAGATATAGCAGTCACCCCCGCGCAGAACACGTGCGATTGCTCCACCCTCCTTCGAGATATTGACAAACAAATTGAATCAGCACCTGTACTCAGTAGGGTCTACCTATGGACCAATTTTTGTTTGATTCCGCTGGTTACTTCCTGAGATATAGCAATCACCCCCGCGCAGAACACGTGCGATTGCTCCACCCTCCTTCGAGATATTGACAAACAAATTGAATCAGCACCTGTACTCAGTAGGATCTACCTATGGACCAATTTTTGTTTGGTTCCGCCAGTTACTTCCTGAGATATAGCAATCACCCCCGCTCAGAACACGTGCGATTGCTCCACCCCCCTTGGAGGAATTCGCTAAAAAAAGTCAGGTGCACCAGTTCACATGGTGGTACATGTGTGCAAAAATTTTTGTTCGATTTCATGCAGTAGTTTTTGCTCTAGCGCGGCCACAAAAACTGGTCACACACATACAGACTCACACACAGACAGACACACAGACAGACATTTTCCAAAAATGGTCGAAATGGACTCAGCGCACCTCAAAACGTGTAAATCCATCAAAATTCGACATTCGAAAATTTTCACGAAACCAATACTTTCTTCTATATATTAGATATAGAAGAAAGTAAAAAGCGTGAAAGCGATTTTTTAATGAATTAATTTTTCGCATTGTTGACTAAGCGCAAAAATCACCCCACCCTCAACCTGGGGCGATTGGTGCCACAATTTAATCGATGCCTGCTTCCATATTGAGTTAGTGTTATTCCAAATTTCATTCAAATCGCAGCAATATTTCTCGAGATACAGTAGGTGCAATGACAAAACAAGCACTTTTGATTGCTCCACCCCCCTTTGAGATATTGACACACAAATTGAATCAGCACTTGTACTCAATAGGCTCTACCTATGGACCAATTTTCGTTTGGTTCCGCCGGTTTCTTCCTGAGATATAGCAATCACCCCCACGCAGAACACGTGCGATTGCTCCATCCCCTTCGAGATATTGACACGCAAATTGAATCAGCACCTGTACTCAGTAGGGTCTACCTATGGACCAATTTTCGTTTGATTCCGCTGGTTACTTCCTGAGATATAGCAATCACCCACGCGCAGAACACGTGCGATTGTTCCACCCCTCTTGGAGGAATTCGCTAAAAAAAGTCAGGTGCACCAGTTCACATGGTGGTACATATGTGCAAAAATTTTTGTTCGATTTCATGCAGTAGTTTTTGCTCTAGCGCAGCCACAAAAACTGGTCACACACAGACAGACATTTTCCAAAAATGGTCGAAATGGACTCGGCGCACCTCAAAACCTGCAAATTCGTCAAAATTCGGCATTCGAAAATTTTCACGAATCCAATACTTTCTTCTATATATTAGATATAGAAGAAAGTGAAAAAGAAAGCAGAGATTAAATATCACAATGTGATGACCTTACTTTATAAACAGAAAATGTATTGGAAACCAAAATAATAATTTTTAATGCAGCAGTAAAACAATGCTTTGCTCAGCAGTTCAAATTTAGTAAGTATGAAAAATTCTAATTCAGTTTCGACTATTATTATTATACTAGCAGTACCCGCACGGCTATGCCCGTGCAATAAATGTTACGGAAGTTAACTAAATAAAGTTTAACTCACTCTAACCCTCTGAAGTAAAATTATTATATTTGCTTCCAATATGCTCCCCAACCTTTCGAATTCCACTAAAAGTCATATTAAAGTTTAAATCAATTCGCCAAATAAACTAAAAAGACATCAAGTTAAGTAATAGGAGATATTAATAACTCAAGTTTAGTCAATTTTCAAGGCTTAACGCTATACGCAAATTTAAACCACTGCTGAAAGAGCAGTTTGACTGGAAGATGGACCTAGTGTTTCAGTTTTGCGAATAGAGTTAAGCCTTGAAAATTGACTAAATTTGAGTAAATATCTCCTGCTCTAATTAACAGAGAGAAATGTGCTAAAACTTTTATTTTTTAGAGAAAAAAATCCTTTCCAGCTACATATAATGCTAGGGGGTGGGGGAAAGTTTCCCCACCTTCAGTTATGCGGGATACACCAAAAATGAGACTAATTAATTAATTTAAAAATAACTAATTTGAAATTTAGAATTCGGCCTTCGAAGTACATTTCACGGGGATACACTCAAATTTTGTACCAAGATTCAGGTCTGTAAGTGCTGTGGAGGCTCCTGGCCATCGGTTACAAACATACTAACAAACAGAGCCCGTCATTTATATATATACATGTAGATACATGACACTTTTAATGCCATTTCACAGTTTGTAGTGTTCAATGGCAGGATTATTTTAGTTTTAAAGACTTTTTTCTTCTTTTCGTGTGTGTGTGTGCGTGTGACGAACTTATTTATTTTTAGCGAAATTTTTACGTTTAAATGGAACTTTTGACACATCTGTAGCGCCAAGATTTTCGAAAACTCTCAACGACCACAGCAATTTTGCCCGTTAAATTTAATATAATTCTCCGATTTTACCGTAATTTCAATGTATAATTGAACGCCAAATCTAAATTTATTAACACAGGGAACCGATTGTGTCAGGTAGCTCAGCCACAACCATTTTTCCATGATTTTAATGTGAACATTAAGAGCCAAGAAATATAATGTGTCTTTCGCACCATCTCTTTGAAGTTATCACAATCTAACAGTGACCCTCCAATTAGCAAGATTTCCCTGACTGAGAGCTTTGGTAAATTTCCCGATTGTTACCAAACTTTACGACGCCAAATACGAAGAGTAACTGCATAGCGGTGTTACCGAAAATGTCAGAATGGAACTATTAAAAATTTAGTGATGCCGGCAAAAAATACATGTTTTAAACATGCAATAAAATGCTCTTTAGACTGCAAACAACTACTGTCCCTTCCCAGAGCCTTTTCTTTTTCTTTGATTTGGAGAAAGCAGTGTTTCACTAGCTGGGAGGTTTGGTAAATTTCTCGATTTTTGTCAATTTTTATGACGCCTAATACGAAGAGTAACTGAATAGCCATCACTAAATTTTTAACAATAATAGTTCCATTCTGACATTTTCAGAAACACCGAATTTTGAAGAAGTCAACTGAATAAATTTAAATTCACTCCAACTCTCTGAAGTAAAATTATTATATCCTTTAGTTAAAATGCGCTCCACAACCTTTTAAATTCCACTTAAAGTCATGTTAAAGTTTAAATCAATTCGCCAAATAAATATAAAAAACAGAAAGTTAAGTAAGTAACAGGAGATATTAATTAATCAAATTGAATAAATTTTCAAGGCTTAAATCAACACGCTAATTTAAACCACAAAGTAACTTCAGGGACAAAAGAGCAGTCTGTCTGGAGAAATGGATCTAGTGTTTCAGTTTTGCGTACAGAGTCAAGCCTTGAAATTGACTAAAATTGATAAATAAATATCTCCTGTTCTAGTTAACGGACAGAAACGTGCTAAAACTTTTCTTTTTAAGAAAAAAAAATCTTTCCAGCGATATATAATGTTTTGGGGTGGGGGAAGGTTTTCCACCTCAATTATGGCGGATACACCAAAAATGAGACTAATTAATTAATTTAAAAATAACTAATTCGAAATTTAAAATTTGGCCTTCGAGGTGCATTTTACTGGGATACGTTCGAATTTTTGTGCCAAAATTTAGGTCTGTAGGGGCTTCTGGCCAGCGGTTACAAACAAACAAACCAACAAACGAACACCGTCATCTTTATATATATATATATAGACTAGTAGTACCCGCACGGCGATGCCCGTGCAAAAAATGTAAAGGAAATAAACTGATCAAATTTAAATTCACTCCAACCCTCTGAAGTACTATTATAAAATTCTTTATTTCAAATGTGCTCCCCAACCTTTTGAATTCCACTAAAATTCATATTAAAGTTTAAAGCAATTCGCCAAATAAACCAAAAAGACATCAAGTTAAGTAACAGGAGATATTAATTACTCAAATTTAGTCAGTTTTCAAAGCTTAACTTTATACGCAAATTTAAACCACTGAAAAAAAGCAGTTTGTCTGGAAAATGGACCTAGTGTTTCAGTTTTTCATACAAAGTTTTGAAATTTGACTAAATTTGATGAATTAATATCTCCTGTTCTAATTAGCCTAGAGAAACGTGCTAAAACTTTTCTTTTTCACAAAAAAAAACCCTTTCCAACGATGTATAATATTTGGTGTGGGGGGGGGGAGTTTTCCCATTCAATTATGCCGGATCACCAAAAATGAGACTAATTATAATTTAAAAATAACTAATTCGAAATTTAGAATTCGGCCTTCGAAGTGCATTTCACGGGGATGCGTTCGAGTTTTTGTGCAAGTTTCAGGTCGGTAGGTGCTGCGGAGGCTTCTGACCATCGGTTACAAACATACAAACAAACAGAGCCCGTCATCTTTATATATATAGATGACACTTTAAATGCCATTTCACAGTTTGTAGTGTTCAATGGCAGGATTATTTTAGTTTGAAAGACTTTTTTCTTCTTTTCGTGTGCGTGTGTGATAAACTTATTTATTTTAGCGAAATTTTTATGTTTCAATGGAACTTTTGACACAACTGTAGTGCCAAGATTTCCGAAAACTCTCAACGACCGCAGCAATTTCGCAGTTGAAAATCAATATTATGCACCGATTTAACCGTAATTTCAAAGTAAAATTAATCGCCAAATCTAAATTTATTAACATTGGGAACCGATTGTGTCAGGTAACTCAGCCATAACCATTCTTCCATGATTTTAATGTGATTATTAAAAGGCAAGAAATATAATGTCTTTCGCACCATCTCTTTGAAGAGATTACAATCTAACAGTGACCCTCAAATAAGCAAGATTTCACTGGCTGGTAGGTTTGGTAAATTTTCCGATTGTTGCCAAACTTTACGACGCCAAATACGGAGATTAACTGAATAGTGGTGTTAATGTCCAAACAACTTTTGTTCCTTCCCAGAGCGTTTTCTTTTTCTTTAATTTGGAGAAAGTAGTGTTTCACTGGCTGGGAGGTTTGGTAAATTTCCTGATTGTTGCCAAACTTTACTACGCCAAATACGAAGAGTAACTGAATAGCCATCACTAAATTTTTAAAAATAATAGTTCCTTTCTGATATTTTCAGTAACACCGAATTTTGAGGAAGTCAACTGAATAAATTTAAATTCACTCTAATCCCCCTCTGAAGTAAAATTGTTGTATCCTTTAGTTCAAACGCGCTCCACAACCTTTTAAATTCCACTTAAAGTCTTGTTAAAGTTTAAATCAATCAGCCAAATAAATCTAAAAGGTAGAAAGTTAAGTAAGTAACAGGCGATAGTACCGTAAAATGGGGTTAATCGGAACACTTTTCAGCTTTGATTGTAAAAAAAGCAGTTAAAAGATTTTTTTTTAATTTGATTTTTTGGGTAAAAACTTCGGTCTTGCTTTACTTTTGATATTCCAAGCAAAGACAAAAGATTTTGAACAATTATTATTAAAATATATAGCAAATTATGGGTGTTCCGAATCACCCCGCTGATAGGGGTCAATCGGAACACTTGTTAAAATTTTTATTTTTTTCAATTTAATCTGTGATAGGTCTCACAAGCATGAGTAATATTGATGGGGGAGAATAAGAACAGATAATTACTGTCAAATAAATGTATAATTTCAGTACCAGTAAACGTTTATAATTTGTGAAATTTCAAAATAATTTTGAACTTATGAAAAATGAAAAGTAATTTTAAGAAATGCTTTTGAATTGAAATACAAAGATTTAACACGAATGGAAGTCACTCATGTCGTCCACAAATATGTACTTGTCCTTAAAACTAGCAATTGTGACTTGGCTTAAGTGTTTTCATAACATCTCCTGGGATGAACTCTACCTTTTCTTTAGTTTTTTGAAATTTCTGGGTTTCGGGGATTGTCCTGAAATATTTTTTCGCTTATTCATCACTGTCTGTGTGCTGTACGTTTACTACATAAAGTCTATGTGACTTTCCCCCTTTTATTTTAAGTAAAAAGAAGTCTCCTGGAGAAAAAATCTTTTGAAATCGGCAACTTTTGTCATTCTAAGATCTAGTTGCTCACGAGAAGGGATAAACAGTAATAAATCCTTGTAATTGTCTTGATTAGAAGAATTGGGGTTAGAATCTTGATTTTTCAAACAGTTTCCTTCAAATAAGTTTGAATTGGAACAACAGAACTAAGTGTTCCGATTCACCCCGCAAATTTTTTTCCTATGGCATTTTTCAGAATTCTTCACTTTTATGACACAATTTTTAAAAAATGTAAATTCTAATGTGGTATTCTGTTGTTCAGATACATGTATAATTGAAACATACCACTCATAGTTTTTAAATATAAGAAGGTTTGTTCTGGCATATGAAGTTTTGCAGTCTATGAAAATGTGATGTTTTCTAGCATTCAACGTGCAGCCCTCTTTAGAAGCCAGTAGCGTTGCCAGATTGACAAAAGTAATTTTTTCCTACTTCCTATGATCTTACCTTTCTAAAAAAAAAATTCATGGCGAAAAATACCCAATAGTATATTTATGAAGAATTTCTTTGTACGGTCGGGAAGTTTTGTTCCGATTGACCCCGCTGTTCCTATACACCCCATTTTACGGTACTTATTCAAATTTAGTCAATTTTCAAGGCTTATCTCTACACGCAAATTTAAACCCCAATGTAACTTCAGGGCCAAAAGAGCAACTGATCTGGAAAATGGATCTAGTGTTTCAGTATTGCTTACATAGTTGAGCCTTGAAAATTGACTAAATTTGATTAATTAATATCTCCTGTTCTAATTAACGGACAGAAACGTGCTAAAACTTTTCTTTTTCAGAAACAAAAACCTTTCCAGCGATATATAATGTTTTGGGGTGGGGGAAGGTATTCCCCCCTCAATTATGGCCGATACACCAAAAATGAACTAATTCGAAATTTAAAATTTGGCCTTCGAGGTGCATTTTACTGGGATACGTTCGAAATTTTGTGTCAAGTTTTAGGTCTGTAGATGCTGTGGGGGCTTCTGGCCAGCGGTTACAAACAAACGAACACCGTCATCTTTATAGATAAAGCTGTAGAGTTTGTTTGTTTGTTTGAACGCCCTAATCTCAGGAACTACTGGTTCAATTTGAAATATTCTTTTTGTGTTGAATAGTCCATTTATCCAGGAAGGCTTTAGGCGATAGGAGTTATTGTTATAACTAAAAATAATAATGTTATGTATAGATTTTATTCGAATTCAAAGCAATTTTCACATAAATCGCCGAATACTGGGGTTAAAAATTACTTGCACATAATAATGTTATGTATCGTTGGAAGCAAAAAAATTTTCTCCGTCCTATGAAGTTTGTTCTGATTCTCTAACTTAAACACAGCACGAGTTATTCAATTTTTAAACTTGCCTTTTGCAAGGCTTCACCCGATTTCTTGCAATACTTGGTTCATTAAAACCATCAATAAAAAATAAATAATTATTCCACAGTTCTGATTTTTAACAGAGCGATATTTTTAACCCCAGAATTGATTCGACTTACAGTCGAAGAATCAAGCTTTTATCTCCACTAAAATAAAAGTTACAAGCGTTTGAACTTTGAGTTCGAAAACCTCTTTTCTGATCAAATTTTTAACGTTTTATTGCGTTGCTATGCCGACATCTTTAAATTCATTGTTGGTTCCCTTTTCTTCATTTCGTTTCTTAAAAGCATTTTATTTTACGGCGGTTCTAGGTTCTCCTATGATAATTATAAGAAGGCAAATAATTCCTTTTAGTTCAGTACAATTGCAAAGATTTTATCCATCAATATTTAATTGTGACATAATGTAGCAATTTGATATTTGACAACAAATGTGCCTTTTAACTTTCAAAAAAATGGTGGGGAAGACCGCAGATTTTGTCGATATAGTTTTTGTTTCGTACTGCTATTGTTTTCTTATTCTTTTGACTTTTTTTTTTCTTATGTAATCGGTAGGTAAGTAGGTTTCAATTGAGTCAAACCTTCTTTTTTTTTAATGATTTAAGATAGTTACTAATCTAAGTAAACAGTGCCGTATCCAGGGGGGGGGGGTGCCAAGGGACCAATGCACCGCCCAAGATTTTGTAAGACTATAAAAAATGGTGGCACCGAATTTTGAAAAAACATGTAACCTTCATGTAAATATGCTTCAGGTTTTTTCAATGAAAAATACTTTATGAACACTGAAATATCTACTTATATTAAAAACTGAGTATCTTTCTAACTACCTTTCTTTCTAACTATCTTTCTTTCTATCTTTCTAACTATCTTTCTTTCTATGTCACGCTTCTTTCTCCTGAACGCCAATGAACTGAAAGTCGAACCAGGTACCGATAGATAGGTAATTTTTCAGGCTTCATTAGTTTCAATTGATATAATTATACGATTTTAATTAGCAAAGATATCAATTAATAAGTAGTCAAGTTTAAAGTGATTAAGCCTAATAAATGATTAAATATGAAATCCATTCTTGCAAAACGTCGTTGCTATGAAACAGTGATAACAATGAGAATGAGAATTTAGAATGAAGGCTTAACTAAATCAAACACGAAACTCATAAGCGGGTTACTTACGTAGTATTTTTATCGCTAGCTACTTGTAATATTTTGAAACATTCATTTGTTGAAAAGCCATCTACTTATATTAAAAACTGAGTATCTGTGTCTGCTTCTTTCCCTTGAGCGAGCAGAACTTGCTGTAATTTTCCTCACCATTTTGAAGGAGCGAAGCATCTCAATGATTCAAATGATTTTTTTGATGCAGTAAAAAAGTGAAGGCGTAAAGCGCCTGTTAGCGAGCCGCCTTGGCGGGGAGTAGTTTCTTGAAATTTTCCTCACTACTTTCAAGGCACGAAGTGCCCGTGCAACGCTGGGTCACGTGTGTGGTATGTCTTGAAATCTAATGAACATTAAATTATACCAAATAATATAACATCAGAATGAGGTAAACGTTAGAGAGGGGGCACGTTGTGCATCAACATGCCGCAGGAAGCTAATCTAGCTGCCCTGGCAGCTAGTTGTCATATTATTTTCTGTTTTCTACAATAAGAAGCAAAACTAATTGTTATTCTGTAATTGTGGAAATGTAAGAGAAAAATGAGCGATGTACCGGCGCCTCTAACAAACATTGTTAGACGTTTAAGCTTCCTATTAATTGCAGATTATTTAAATGATTTAAATGTGTTTAAGCATTGCTCCTCTTCTTATTTTCTCTTTTTTAAAGATTATTTTGAACAAATTGTTATATTATTATTTTACATCGTAAAGAAAAAATCAACAAAACACAAAGTACACGTTAAATTCATTTCATTCGTTATGCGTTAAGTGTACATACTTCATTCATAACTGAGAGTTATTTTATGCCTAGCATTTGGGTTTTAGTTTCAGAATATCAGTTATGGAAAGCAAAATTACTCTCACAACAATCTAGATATTTTGCTATAAAAGCTTGACACAACAGTAACGAACGTAATTTTCAATATCAGTAATTTAAAAAAAAGTCCAACTTGCCGGTTATTGCATGTCAGCTGAGTGATAATTTTCAACAATGAAATGTTTTAAAAAATTTAAGAATGTGGGGCAAAGTGAAGTAGTTAAGATCAGAGGCGTATTTGGACGCAAGGCCGCCCTGGGCTTTTGAAACTTGCCGCCCCCCCCCTTGAGGTGTTGAATTTTAGAGT
The DNA here is from genome assembly GCA_038373865.1 of Uloborus plumipes. Lineage (NCBI taxonomy): Eukaryota > Metazoa > Arthropoda > Arachnida > Araneae > Uloboridae > Uloborus > Uloborus plumipes. The sequence continues at coordinate 22,081 of JAXGGA010012296.1, read as the reverse complement.
TATAAAAAAAAAAACTTTTTTATTCACTTGATATAAACTGTATTTTCAAGGTAAACCGTACAAAGCCCGGCCACACAGATAGTTAAACATAAAATTGGTCGGTTGTTAACAACCAGCCCAATGGGTAAAAATTCGTCTTTTGCGAATCTCAACTTTTACTACTACAAATCTGCTCTTACATTATTATAAATCAACATTTTTAGTACTTAATTACATTAAGAACTTTCTTTCGAAATTTAAAAGTTTTTGAAATGAATAATCTTCACATATTTGTTTCAAAAATAGTTTTAAAAACTTTTTTTTATAAAATTTGCTTTTTTTTGTACAGGCTGATCTCGACTGGTGTACAAAATTTTATTGAAATGGATCATGGCTTCATTTAAATATTTTAGAAAAATAAAACAAAATCAATAAATAAAAAAACGATAAAATAATTTTAAAAATGTGTAATGAATACAGTCGAACTCGTTTATAACGAGCTCGGATGTAACGAGGGAAACGAGAATATTTTGTTGGATCAATGTTAAACTCTATAGAACAGAATTCGTTTTTAACGAGCAAGACCCGGTTTTAACGAACAATTTTTACTGTCTCGCAGTCTTTTTTTCTCATCTTTCTAGTCTTATTCCTGTCTTATCTTCTTTTCTTTTTCCCCTGCGGTTCAATGCTTTTGTATAAAAAATTCCACCAGCATTCCAGTGTTATTAAATAAAGAACAGTATTTAATTCAATTAATTGATGTAATTCTCGCTGCCGATCCGCCCTACTGTCTAAAAAAAAGGTCTTCACTTTACATGGAAAAAGTGCCGCCCCTCCAATCGTGCCGCCCTGGGCTATAGCCCATTAAGCCCATACGTAAATACGCCACTGGTTAAGATAGTTTTTTTTTCGAAATGTGACAAATTGGATTTTTGTTTAAAAACTTATCGCACATTAAAAAAAAATGTTTTTTATATTAACACTTACATTGAAACATTACTGCTCATTTCAGCAGTAAATTTTTACCTTGGAGAAAAGGGATCAGTTTCTACTTTGTTTTCTCATGGGATGAAATGAAAGTTTTTATTTTACTATTAAAAGTTTTATTAGAAATGAATAAATAAACAAGTTGAAATATTAATGAAGGAATGTGAATGAATGAATTAATCAATGAGCACATCTGGGATTTTAAAAAAAAGGAGTAAGTAATAGCTGAAAAACAAAAACAATTTTCCAGAAAGTGCAAAATATTACAATATGTGTATAATATTTTGAAAATGAGTTGTATATATTCCCTATTGCTAGGTGGATGGCGCGGAAGAGTTAAAATGTTTTAACATTCCAATTTGTCCCGTTATTTAAATCATATCCCCACGTTCCCCAACATCTGAAGACGTTTAAATGGACACTTTGTAGAATATGCATGAGAAAATGCGTGCATATAAGCTAAGAAAAATCTTATCTTTGATGAAACAAAAATAATCATAAAATAAAACTTCATAAAAACCAAAATGTACAAAAAATTTCATTTTGGTACTCTCGGACCTTCAAAAAATATTTTTTATCATGCAACTATTTTTTTTTAATTATAAATGATCTATCAATTTTCCGATGAAGACTTGAGTGCTTTTGGCTTGAGATTTTTTTTCGTAATATGTTTATTGTTCTTGCATGATATTCATTTTTGCGGGGGAAAAAAAACGATCTTTGAGCAACGTTCAATAGAAAAAATTAAATCGAAATACTGCGTTTTTAAAGTTTCACCATATTTCTTTCTTTTTTTTTTTTTTTCTTTCTCATCAAAGTGTTGATGTTCTATGTGTGCACCCCCCAAAATCAATTCCTGGATACGCCACTGTAAGTAAATAATATGATTCGTCATATTTTTGTAACGTTTTTACTACTTTGTATCATTGGTACTAAACACATAATTTAATTACGTAGTATTTTTGTATTAGGTAGTGTTTTATTATTCTTTTAACTTTTTTTTCCTTAGGTAGCACATATATACGTTGGCTTCAAATGAGTCTAACTTATTTTTTTAATGGTTGCATATAGTTACTAATCTAAATAAATAATTTGATTTGTCATGGCTTAGTACAACATGGGTACTTAACTAAACACATAATAAAAGTGCGTGGTATTTTCATACTAGGTATTGTTTTATTATTTTTAGGTGTTTTTTTTTTCTTATGTATTTATTAGGTACATAGGTTTCAAATAATTCTCCTCACAATTTTAAAAGCGAGTCGCCTTGGCGGCGAGTAGTTTGCACAAAACTTTCCTCACTACTTAAAAGCGAGTCGCCTTGGCGGCGAGTAGTTTGTTTAAACCTTCCTCACTACTTTAAAGCCCGTGCAGTGCCGGGCCACGCAGCTAGTCTTTATATATATAGATTATTGTTACTGTTTCATAGCAACCACGTTTTATTATTAACAATGGATTTCACATTTAATCACATCAGCGTAAATTTCAATTTTTTTGTCATTTGGCAAACGAGTTTTGGCAACACGTTAGAGTGGTTATTGTTTTTGAAATGTTAAAGAGAGATCGATCAAAATAAAGTTCTGGGGGACGTTAAAAATGTTCGTGGTCACAAAGTCCTCCAAGTGAAACGATACCTCTGGGAGTGCTGGGCCAAGGGTTCGCTCGGCCTTTGGTCTGGTTTAAAAAAAAAGAAAAAGAACAGAGCCCCATCCCGGTCAAACCACGAGTTGTGGTACGGGTGACCCTGGAGTGTGATGTGATGTGAAAGTTATAATCAACTGGAACCATATGCGTACTGGGGAATAGGGACTCTGCATCTATTCTCATTAACCCCTCCTGCGCATTCTGCGCCTAATGAAATGAAATAAAAATAAAGTTATTGTGGTGCGAATGTGATTTTACGGTGCGCATCGGTTTAAATAAGGTTGTGTTTTATAAAATAAATTACGGCTGTTTTAAATGCATAATTGCAACCAAGGGCTTAAAAACTTTCTTCAAATTTATCTAAAGAAGTACTTTGAACTTTAGAAAAAATACGATTTTACAAACCTCTTTTTTTTAACCGAGCGATGCTCGGTGCCCAAGTACTTACCATTAATATGCGTTTTTGCACAAATAATTGTCAAATGTTTCCTATTAATTTCAAAATCATTTTGGACAAAAACTTTCAGCGTCATTTTATGGTTCGCTATAGTATCTTAGCATTTGATGACTATTTCTCTATGACAAAAATTAGTAACATAATAATACTTAATGTATTTCCTTAAAGTAGGGAGGGGAGCAAAATTATCCTTAAGTCTCCCAAAACAGTTATCGAAAATTTGGCGACATTTTTAAAATCATGAAAGCGGTATAATTTGAGTTATTTCAGTTAAGAAAAAAAAAACCAAAGGTGAGTATAAGTTGTTTCTCAATAATTTTTCTGACCCAGGCAACGCCGGGTATTTTTGCTAGTATAATATAAAAATAGACTCTTATTCGAGCGTTCAAAGTAGGGATCCCGTTTTTTTATGTATGCTGCAACAACACTAAATAATTTATTGAGCTATTGTCTGTAATGTCGCTCTCATTTTTGTACTTGTTCATTAGTTCCAAACAAAAAAATGCTTAAAAGTAATATCTGTGCTATACTGTTTTTTTTTTCTTGTCTTTATTTAGTCTTTTTTTCCCTCTAATACCAAAGATTTCCATGCAAATTTACCGTAAAAATCTATAAAAAAATCCATTCCCGTGCGAAAATTCTTTTTTGTTAGTTTTACAATAGCTTCAAGGGATCAAACTCTCATTAAAAAAAAAAAAAAAACTCTTTCGCAACAACCCTCAGTGACTTCATTTGTTTAAAATCGATTCCTAAGTGAAAATCTGCTGAAATTAAAAATTAACACAATTCATTGCGCGTACAAAGGTAAAATTACCACAATGAAAACTTGTTTGCCGAGCGTTGTGTTCCTTACTGTGATGCGTGTCAGTTTCAAAGGATATTATTCAAATCTACAATGAAAAATTTGTCTTCCATGATACAGGCTGATAAATATTTAAACATAGCAACAAGGAGGATTGATGAAAACAGTGCTTAAAGGTTCTGCTTTATAGCTATAGATTTGCAGTGAATATACTTCAAGTTTTCTGCTTACAGTGGTACATTGAGAGGGCTTAAAATTGGAATAGTAAATTTCAACAACTTTGTGTGTGAAAGAATATTCATTGAAAAGCTGGAATATAACGAAAAAAATCGAAAAAACATTTCAGCCGATTTTTTTAACATTTAATTTGTACGGACTTTTGAGCTACAACTGCAAGAATCTTTTCTATCAACATCCACTGGCAATAATTTCTACTCTGACTCTTTGGTGTTGTGATATTTATTTTACTGATAATCTTATTCAACACGCTTATATTTTCACGAATCGTCTTGACATGCCCGGGCATGATTCAATGACAATTATTGTGATTCTTCTAGTAGCTGACCTTAAGGTGCCATTGCGCTTTATGATGTGTATGTTTAGAGACAGGATGGATAAAATAGTCAAGAATCTTTCAGAAGTTTATGAAATGTCCTATCCCACAAAGAAAGCACATTTTGAGACAAAAGTAATGGTCATTGCCGTTGCATTTAACATGCTCCGAATTTCAATAATTATTTATTACTTATATACACGTCATCCCAGTTTACCTAGAATTCATCAATTCGTAGAATCGGTTTTTTATGACAGTGTGCCAGATAGCTTTACCTTCTACTTCTGTTGTGTGTGCTATGTTTTCGAAACCACTTTCAGGAACTATGCGAATAATATAAAAAAATGTGTACTTGAATGTGCAGGCAGTATTAATTATGATAATCTGCTGCGCGTTTATTTTAAGACAGCGAGTGTTTTCCATAAAGCTCAAAAGTCATTGCAGAGTATTATGTTCTTTGTTCACACACTTCACGCTGGTTGAAATTTCTCACATGACGTACATATACACTTATGATACGGTACGCTTAAAAAGTTCTGAAACGCTGCCTTTTCTGATTCCAGGGTTCCGACTTATGGTCATGCAATATTTTATTTCTTCGCTAGAAGAAGCCGTTTCGAGCATAGGCTTTGCTATCCATCACCTGCCGGTGGACAAAAACACAGTAAAACTGTTGCGATTATGTGAAAAAGTTCGCAACCAAAAGATACATTTTGCAGTTTTAGGAACCGTGCCACTAACGCGAAACTTATGTTGGTCTGCTGTAGGGATTTTGCTTACTTATGGAATTTCAATTGCCACATTTGATTCCAATACATGTAGGCCAAAAGTACGAGTAATGTTTGACGACTAGGGGGTTATTCCAATAGGAGATTAAAAGAATTATTTTGCTATCACCTCCCCCTTTTTTATTGTAACAACTTACGAATTTTATTACTTGTAAATTATTGACGACAAAAAATTAAGAGATTACGTTACTTATTTAAGTTATTTAAAAACTTGATTTTATTTATTTTTTAATTATACAAGTCAATAAAATTTTCATTGCATTTAAGTACCTCATATATTATTCTTTTCCCAATTCACCCCATACAATGCCTGAGACAGGCGCACCATATAACCACAATGCATAAGTACCGTAAAAACGGGGTGAATCGGTACACTTTTCAGCTTTGATCGTAAAAAAAGTAGATAAACGATTATGTTTTTAATTTGATTTTTTGGACAAAAACTTCGGTCTTGCTTTACTTTTGATATTCTAAACAAAGACAAAACATGTTGAACACTTATTTATATCGATGCTAGACGGGTACCCGGCCCTGCCCGGGTTTGTGCCGGGTATGGTGTTTTAGTGACACTCGTTCATGGATTTTTCAACATTAAAGTGCATATCTATATGGGCGATTCTCTGTAAACTCGTCATTTTTCACACGAAATCTGTCCCCCCCCTCGCCTGGTTGAAAATAGAATTTGAGTAAAGAGCTCATTTTATTAAAGGAAATGTATCCCTCCCCCTTGGGTTAGATCGACACCCTGATTAAGTAAATATATAAATTCAAGTTTTGGGCATACCTTAAAGTAATTTTAATTTGCAAAATTTTGGCCAATTAATCAGTAAAATAAGATGATTATAGATAATCGGCAAAGTTGCAGAGTTCCAATTACTGCCGATAAATGGATGCCTCTCCCAAATTCAAACTGAAAAAAAAAAAAAAATCTTGACTCTCAATGTAAAAACATACTAAACCACATTTTCAGAACGAAACTGTATGAAATTTTTTCGTGCAACCTCCGCCTCATCTGCGCACGCGCCAAAGTCTCTGCTGACTTCTCGAAATAGGGGGGTAGGGAATGTAACGAGGAAGTAGCAAGCGAACAACTGCTGAAGGCATCGGGAAGTGCGCATCCTAAACCTATCTCCCCTTTTTCAGATGGTAGCGCTCGTAGCTGCCAGGTGTACGATACTCAAACAGACAGTAAACATTATGGCACACTCCGCGTTGAGAAAAAATGGAATAAACAAACAGCTTCCAGGACCCTCTCTTTAAAATGAGACTCCTCCCGCTCCTTTCTGACCCCTCCTTGCTAATTAGCATCCAATTAAAATCAGCAAGTTTCTCTGCCGCACCCTGTAAATTAAAATAAATATACAGGGTGTCCACTCCAATCGTGGACCAATAGCTAATTTCTAAACCGTTAGAGATAAGCATATAGTTTATTTAGGAAAAAATCTCCAAATTATGAAAGGAATTTTGGGTTCATTCAATGTTTTTCAAAAAATCAAATTTTGAAAGAGTTACAAAATTTAAATTTTTATACAGCCCCCCAGTCCTATCAATCATATTTAGTAAAACAGTCTTGACACTGCAACGTTTCAAACTAAAAAAAAATCACTCTTCTACCACAAAAATTGACCGAGTTATGACGTTTTGAAAAATCAAGATTTTGCATTATTTTATGACGTCATCGAGCGATCGCTTAAGGGACCGTATGCGAAATCCTTCAAAATCTTGATTTTTCAAAACGTCATAACTCGGTCAATTTTTGTGGTAGAAGAGTGATTTTTTTTTAGTTTTAAACGTTACAGTGTCAAGAATGTTTTACTAAATATGATTGATAGGACTGGGGGGCTGTATAAAAATTTAAATTTCGTAACTCTTTCAAAATTTGATTTTTTGAAAAACATTGAATAGACCCAAAATTCCTTTCATAATTTGGAGATTTTTTCCTAAATAAACTATATGCTTATCTCTAACGGTTTAGAAATTAGCTATTGGTCCACGATTGGAGTGGACACCCTGTATAGTACCAGGGGACCGAGCCCACTCGGTTAAAAAAAAAAGAGGTTAGTAAACTCGTGTTTTTTCTAAAGTGCGAAGTACTTATTTAGATAAACTTGAAAAGCATTTTTAAGCCTTTGGTTGCAATTACGCATTTAAAACAGTCGTAATTTGTTTTAAAAAACACAACCTTATTTAATCCATGCTCACCGTAAAATCACACCCAATTTCATTTCATTTGGCGCCGAAGGCGCGGGAGAGGTTGATGAGAATGGATGCAGAGTCCCTGTTCTCCAGTACGCATTTGGTTCCAGTTGGTTTTGACTTTCACTTCACTTCACACTTCAGGGTTCCTCCCGTACATACCACAACTCGTGGTTTAACCGGGATGGGGCCCCGAAGAGCGCTCTGTTCATTTTTTTAACCAGGCCCAAGGGCCGAGCAAATCCTTAGCCCAGAATCTCACAGAGGTAGCGTTTCACTTGGAGGATTTTATGACCACGAACATTTTTAACGTCCCCTAGCCACCATTAATGAAGAAGGTGGATCTTTGATCGGCTCGGCTCCCTCTATATGATCGGCCCGGGACCCTCCGGTTACGAGTCCGACGACTTACCGATCGGACTACCGCGGCCCACACCCAATTCTAACTTTATTTTGATTGATCTCTTTTAAATTTCAAAAACAATAATAATTATCTAATTATCACGTGTTGCCACAACTCGTTTGCCAAATACCATACAATTTTAAATTTACGTTGATGTGATTAAATATGAAATCTATGGACGAGAAAAGTAAATACGTCACTTCCTGGTGCCTGGTTCACTTGCATCGTCGTCTCATTTTTTCCCCATGTTATTTCTACGGAGATTCGAGTGAGGTCTAGATTTTGTCTAATTTGATGAGTTTAATCTTATTTCTTAGCTTGGAAAAGCACTTCTTCGAATTCCAGGTAAGTTGAAGTACAAAATGCACCCAGTTTGTTGCTGATTTCGAAACGTATTTATTTTTTGAGAATTAATTAAAGTTTGTTTATGTTTTCGCATGCTGTTATACTGAGCCACCATTGCTGCACGTAGTATTATTATGATTATACGTGATATTCATTTCATAAAAACTGGTTGAATTACTGAAACTATTTCCATCTAAAATGAGTAAGAGTCATCAAAATAACCGTATGCCATGATTTTTATGTGTTTTTCCCCCGTTTTTTCAGAAAACATAAATCTTAGTTGATGTTCGAAGAACCGATATTTTCTAATGTTACCTCATTTGAAGTGTTAATTCAGCTATTTTTTATTTTAATATGCATGTTAAAAGTTAGTTGTGATGTAAATTGTTGTGTTTTATAGTTCGTGAGCGCATCATATATGCAATGTGCGTATCAAATATTTGTTTTAACATCGCTGTTCCACGTTGTGTTGCTATTGTTTTTCACGTTGAACGAATTTCATACGCATTTTGCTCCAATTAAAAGCATTTACATTCATATTCTATAAGTTAAAGTCACAAAATAAACCGTTTTTCGGAAATCTTATGTAGTATCTACATTTTGAGAATTGATAAATGAAGGGTCAGGGGGAAAAACCACGGTAGTCCACTTTTTGTCGAATTTAAACTGATGCTACCACCTGTTAGGAAAATAAGTGTAATTTCGTTTAGTATATGCAATATTCGTGAAAAAACACTGTAGTCCATGTATTATTGTCATTTTAGAACAAGTATACTGGGGAAGTTTATGAGTTCGTAAAGTTGAAATTTCGTTTTTCTCAAAATGAATCAAATGTGACTACCGTGGTTTTTCCCCCTGACCCTTCAAATGTTTACATTCATTGAACTAATATCCTGTCCGTTACTTGGTTTGACCTTGCCCTTTAGTCTGCTGGCACGAGATTATTCCTTTTATTTAATAGCCATAAATTTTACTGTTGTGATTCAATGTCAGTCGAAACAAAAAATGCGATATGCATGCTATAATCTTTTGTTCATGTTTACTGTATCGCACATGTTCTATGCTTATTCGCCTTGTTCCGCCAAATAACCAGTAGTCCATGAGATCACCTATTTTTTCCACAAAAAGAAAAATGTGCTTAGTTATTTACTGTTAAAATTAATGCGAACGAGTGTTTTCTGCAAACCGGAAAGATTTTTTAATGATGTCTTACACTGAGTACTGAAATTTTTAGTACTAAAAATGTACTGGCAAGTTTCTATATTTTTTAGAAATTTGATTGCATTCGTCTCTTAAACTCTCCTATTTTTGTCTTTTTTGATTTTACCTCTTAATTAACACTAATTTTATATGTATGATTATTTTACCATATTCTATACTGTAAACTTCCAAGTATCTACAGATGTTTCACACTATTATTTTCTTTATTAGTGAGGATTTACTGAATGCACCCATTTTGACTTAGCCCAGCTTGCGCACATCTTTGAGTCGGCCATGAAACAGCTCATGTTCGTTTTGGCAAACTAATTATTTTGAGGAACAGAAGAATATTTTGCTTCGTGAAAGATATTATTGAAAAAGTTACAATCACTAATTAAAATATTTTAAAATTTAAATAAAATGAGTAACAAACTTTTTTATAAAGTTTCAAGGCATGTACTAATATAAGTGATTATTTATTTTTTTTTAAATGCATGAGTGTTTTTGTCTATGTTTAGCTCATGCAGTTTTTTTTTTTTTTTTTTGTTTTTATCTACAATTTTAATGTTTGATCTAGTGTTTATACACCAGCATCATTTTTTAAACTTTTTGTCTGATTGTCCATGGTATTCATTTGTCTGCAGTTACCATGTCATTCTAGTCTACGGATAATCAAAAGTGTTTAATCAAATGTCATATTCTGTTGTATACAGAGCTTGCTGCCTTGCCATTATGCCACTCCCATTGTTCAAGCCAAAACCTATTAAATATTGATTTAATTTTTACCAACACTTATCTAATTTGTTTTGTGCAGTTAATTTTGCTAGTGGCGGCAGCAGCCCCGGATTTGTAGAATGTATCATGTTTTCATGCTACCTATATGTGTTTAATATGCCGCAAAATATCACATTTTATTGACTTTCAAGCAGTTAGTCAGTTTCAGATACAAATTTATTAAGTTGAATTTCACAAAAACTTTTTTGTTTTATTTCAGGATTTTGATTCAATACAATGTCGAGAAAAAGTGTTGTCAAATTATCAGCAATTTCTTTGCCTGAGGGAAAGCTTGTTGCTGAAGGAGAAAACGTTCTTGAATCCGGACATTTTATTTGATGAGGATATCCCTTTTGATGATATGGAAGATTGATGGACATTTTATTTATTGTTAAATTGCAACTTATGTTTATACTATTTAAGTTATACTAAGGTTTACACTTTTAATTTTCAACTACTTAGTATCCTATCCGGCGGAGGTTTTTTTTACTTTATTGCATAAAGATGGTTATTAAAAATAACCTTTTATGTCTTTGTAATTAAATGCTTTTATAACATGTGCATGAAGATGATTATTGCAAAATAATCATTAATTATGCACATGTCTTATGTAATGTTGTAATTAAATGCTTTTATAACATGTGCATGAAGATGATTATTGCAAACTAATCATTAACTATGCATATGTCTTATGTGTTCAAATTTGTAATTGTTGTTAAATTTGTTTCTTTACATCTCTTCTGTACAGATGCTGTGTTTGTAAACTGTTAATAAAGGGACTTAATCCCGATGATTGGCGTAGGTGTTTGTCTAGATTTTTAATCTCTAGCAACACCGCCGCTAATTTTCATGGAGTCCCTCTGCAGAAGATCCCCAGCTCCGGGATTCGAACCTGAGCCCTGAGTTACAAAAGTAATCACAAGTCGAATTGGCTGCGCGCTCTACCAATCGGACCATGATTATTTCGGGAGAAAGAAGACAAACAAGGTATTTATAAATTTGCATTGCGGTATGCCGCTGCATTTATTAAATCACTGGAATGATAAAGAAATAATTTTAATTTCCAAGAAAACACTACTTGCTCTTTTCATGATTGTTGTACTCTGTAATTTTCTCTAATTACTTTGTGTTTTGCATAGTTAATTTCTGAGTAAGATGCAATATTACTTGGCCTGGGACTGACTGGTTGTACTGGAACCGTTTCTTCATTGCATGTGGTCCTGAAAATATTTAATGATTAATTAGATTATAAAAAGAAAATTACACAATATTCACACGCTTGCACAACAACAATATATGGCAGCAGGTGATTCGACATTTTTGCCACATGCTTAATTTATCAACAATTTAGAGAGCTGATTCTTAGCAAAAATAATATCGAACAATGCAAAGAAAATGTCGCATACAATCGCATATATGTCAGATTTAGCATGTTAGATGCGGTTGATTCAGGGCAGTGCTTAGGGGGTGGCAAACTGTACAACCGCACAGGGCCGCTAAAATATTTTGAAATTTTGGGGCCGCTAAAATTGTACAAAAGAAATAATATTTTTGTGTGTGCGTGGAGAAAAAAACTTTGAAAAAAAATTTTTTTTTCCTTCAAACTATTCTTTTGAACTTTTAAAATATCTAAAATACAAACCGCTTTTGGCGGTGTGGCCAATTCTTCAATTAGTTTCTCTGCCGGAGGCAAACTTGTCTTTTGGAATAATTCAGCAGATGTAAATCTTATTTTCTATTTCTACTCAGCGATGGGACATTCTAAAGCGGCATGTTAAAAATGTTACTATTGAGCCTTTATCTAACAAAAGATGGGAATGCCGAATAGAAAGTATCAAAGATATTAGATTTCAAATTGGAGGATATTTATGACAAATTAGTTGAGATATCGGAAATTCCAACGGGGTCAAAATGCAAAACTGAGTTTCAAATTTCTCACTTCTTTATGTACATGGTACGAATTGCTTGTTCAAATTAATTTCGTTAGGAAAGCAAAGAAAATTCTACTATAAACTTAAACACTGCTGTTCAGTTAATAGAGAAAACACTTTTTTTTTTAATAGAGAAGTTGAAAAACACTGAGTTTGAAATTCTCAAGAGCGGATCTAAAAATTTCTCAAGGGAGGGGAGATTTTTTTAATATTACTTACCCTCTACTTACATATCATGTTTTAGATCTCTTGATTACAAAATTTCAGTCTTTTAATTTCAAAACATTTCAGGAGTTAAACCCCCGAATCATAGCCTCTCTTAATATCATCGAAGTCAGCAAAAATTACGGTTTTTTTATTTCGCTTCTAAACTTCCATACCGAAAAATTGTGGGTAGAGAACTTTCGGGTTTGTGTCCCCCAGTTTCTTCCCTCCTGGCATCATCAGAGATCGTCTAAAAATTGCGTTTTTTTTTTCTTTTTGAATTACAACTTAAAAAATGTTTCGGGGAAGACGGAAGAGTCCAGAACAACATTTCTGTCCCAAATGTCATCAAAGACGAACTGCAATTGCCTCCCTCCCTTTTTTTGTATTTAATTTCGAAACATTTTCGCATAGAGGAGCCCTCATCCCAACGAAAACAAAATCGTTGGGATGAGGACTTAATTAAAATTCCATATTTTAAGATTAAATATCGTAAAAGTGCCGACGTAGGGCCCCTCAAGGAAGGGATTGTCATTCCTTTGTATCAGTCTTAAAATTCTGAAATTGCAGCGAAAGATTTAGGCTCTCTATCATTGGAAATGAATACCAATGAAATTTCTTCTCCTCCTGTTAACACTCCTCGTAGAAAGAGTGTCAACAAACAATTTTTTTACGAGTCAATCTTTTATGTACACCTAGGAGCGTTTTCAAAAAAAAAAAAAAAGATTTCAACAAGAAATTTGGATTTCCTTGCAATACTCCAGCATTAAAAACTTTGGAAGAGCATGGCTTAATAACTAATTGCAATAACTTGGCGTTAGAATTAGACAATGTGAATGGAACTGATTTATACTCAGAGTTAAAAGTTTTTATGAATTCCATTCCAGAGAAACTTTAATTTCAACTACTTAAATATTTGTTTGAAAAGTTTCCAAAATGTTTTACTAAATTTTGTTATTGATTTACGAATTTTCTAACTATTTTAGATACAGTTGTCTCGGCAGAACCTTCATTCTCAAAGCTAAAATAGATCTATTATGACTAATGCTCTAGCACTAATATCGATTGAAAATTAATTTTGTATTTATTTAGATTTTTCTAACTTAATTGATGAATTTGCTGCTCAAAAAGCTAGAAAAATTATTCCTCATTGAATCGCTTATTTTATTCTATTTCATGTACTTATTAATCTCTAGATTTTTCTTTTTTCTAAATAAATGTTTGTTTTTGGTAAATTTTGGTTGTGTCTGTGTCTTTTCTTTCTTTTTATTTTTAATTCACATAATATAGCAATTTTATAGTAAAATGTCAAAATAATTTCCGGTTTTATGTGTTGAGGTTGGTGCATGTTGCAGTGTGTAATAATTTAAATGTGTTATGTTTATGAGAGAGGGGAAATAAATAAAAAAATGTTTATTTCTCTACTATTAAAACAAATTTTGCACAGGGCGCCAAAACTCTAAGCACGCCCCTGGATCGATTAAACATCTTTCTTAAAAAATATGGCAAAATTTCAGTGGGATCAAAGTCATATTTAGTTTATAATGTCAATCGAACATTTACACCAAAATCCAGTTGAACAAAAAAATTCTGGCCAACAGCAGTCTTTAAAAAATGACAGATTCTGTCAGATTTCGCAAGTGCATTCGATTAAACCTATTTCTCATAGAATACGGCACCTATAGGGATGAAAATCATATTTAATTCATAATGTCAATCGAAGATTTACACCTAAATCCAGTTGAAAAATGTTTTTTTTTCTTTCCCATAGCAGCATTTAAAAAGATGACAGATTCAGTATCATTTACATTGATTCTTCCATTTCCGTAGGAAATAGGAAGTGATTGTCGTGTAGCGTCCTCTGGCGGCGGTGAGAATTCGTTGCCACTTTCAAACTAGCGCATCCGTAAAACATTTCTCTCCTACTTTCTACTCCGTGGTTGTAGGATTACTAAAATCGAAAAATATTTTTCTGCCTCTAAGAAGGTAGCGAGTTGCCACAATGAACAGGGGCGGCGCTAGCAGTTTTACCGCCCCGGACAAATTTTCAAATTGTCGCCCTCATCGGGATCTTAAAAAAAAAAAAAAAAAACGTCTTGAGCTCGAATTATGCTTTTCATCTTTATAGGTGTTTTCCCTTAAAAAACGTGGTTTCAGAATCCCCTCCCCTCTCCACGAAAAAAAGTTTTTTCAATGTAAAGTCTGCTAGAGCCAAGTCTCGAAAAAAATTAAAAATAAACTCAAACTGCAGACGATTTGTAACTATGACGAAGAGAATTCTGAGCCTCAAAATCAGACTAACGTAAATCACTGTGACTACTTAGCAGGAGAAGTTAAAAACGTTTAAGGTTGGGACGAGCGCTCTTTTAACACTGGAAAATAATTGTAAAGGTTCTTTTTTTTTTAGGAATTACGTTCATATAGTTCGATGCGCAATAAGATTTTTAATACGATGGAGCATTGCCATTTTTTGACTTACGTTAGTTAATCCGGTCCTGCATTACAGAATTAGTGTCGCTAAATAAGTATTCATGAGAACAAAGAGCCAGACTTATTTTTGTCCTCATAGCAGATTGAAAAATCAAAAGAACATCAATCTCGGTCAAGTGCGAGTTAAAAAGCATTTCGTGGATAATAAAAAGATAAATATATAAATTAATAAAAGAGATTCATTGTCAATAAATACAAGCAAATTAATCTTGACTTGATCATTTCAGTAAAAAGCAGTACAATAAAACCAAATCATGTTTATCTCTATATATAAAGATGACGTGTTAGTTAGTTAGTTTGTTTGTTTGTTTGTACGTTTGTAACCGCTGTACGTTTGTTCACCCTTCGAAGCTCCCACAGCACCGACAGACCTGAAACTTGGCGCAAAAATTCGAACGTATCCTCGTGTAATGCATCTCGAAGGCCAAATTCTAAATTTCGATTTAGTTATTTTTTAATTAATTAATTAGTCTCATTTTTGGTGTATCCGCCATAATTGAGGGTGGAAAACCTTCCTCCATCCCAAAACATTATATATCGCTAGAAAGGGGGTTTTTTTTCTGAAAAAAAAAGTTTCAGCACGTTTCTCTCCGTTGATTAGGAGAGGAGATATTAATTAATCAAATTTAGTCAAATTTCAAGGCACAACTCTGTACGCAAAACTGAAACACTAGATCCATTTTCCATACAAGCTGCTCTTTCTTCAGTGGTTTAAATTTACGCATAGAGTTAAGCCTATTAAGTATTACTAAATTTGAGTATATCTCTTGTCTTTTTGATTTATTTGGCGAATTGTTTTAAACTTTAAAAGGACTTTTAGTGTAGTTTAAAAGGTTGTGGAGAAAACGGTAAGACTAGAATTTCCTATGCGATATTTTAAAAGAACTCGATGCATTTACAGCTTTTAAAATGCTATGAGATTTATTGCTGTGATGCCTAATAAGTGAATTTGTGGTGTAATATAAGAATATTTTTTTAAAAATTAAAGTTTTGCTGTGGCCAATAACTCTCACTATATTTTCAGAAAATTATAGTAACTGGCCCCATATGATGAGAACGCTACTGATAACTCTAAATGTTTAGCAACAGAAAAATCAGATTAAGAGTTTAATGTATTAAATAAGCTCATGTCTCTAAAAGACTTCCAAAATATTTTTGGAGGCGAAATGGACAAGATAAAAAGCGCCGAAATATCAGAAGGAAGTTTTAAATAATACATGACCGTTATACAAAGTTTGGCGCTTTTTTTCCTGAATGATTTTTCTAAAAACAACTCTACCAATACTGAAATACTGACTGCAATTATAACAACAAATGCAAATTTGACTAATGAAAATAATGTGACAGCAGCAACAATTGTGATAACTCCTCTGAAAACTCCTATAAATTAGTGTACATCAGCTACTTCAAACAAAACAACTCATTGTCGTAAATTTATCGATGATTGCCAACAAAATGCGCCAAAAAGTAGGAGATTTTTTTTTAATAGGATACACAAAAAAACCATTCTTTATAATTTCTGAGCGTTATAGAGCAGCTATTGAAAACAATGAACAAGAAAAGCAGCAAAAAGAGTGAAAAATAAAGAAAAGAAGAAAAACGGAATGGACAAGCAGCCGTACAGAAAGAAAATGCTTTAAAGAAGACTAATATAAATAAGGAGAAGTCAAAAAATAGAAAATGGAAAGATGGAGAAAGATATTGAATGCTATAATGTTATAATATATTTAATGAACGAAAAATATATTCAATTAACGGTATAATACCTTCATACAATGGTATACTATATTCATGTAAAGGAATAATATTTTCATATATATATATGAACTAGGTGACCCGTGCGGAATTCCGCAAAAAGAAAAAAAAAACCCGCTAAACTTAAAATTGAGTTATTCAGGTTCAAAGATTTCAGTCCTCGATTGGATGTGTTAGATTTGGTGTCTTAGTTTCGCTCACGGCTGAACCTGTATTCGCTCTTGACGACGAATCTCTCTTCTTCGCTCTGTGACTTGTTCCAGTGTTGCAGAATGCCCTCTGACTGGTGGCCTTCCTGTTAGTCTACCTGTTGGTACCCTGTTCCTTGGCATTGTAAAATCTTGTACGTTTGCACAACATCGCCATCAACTGCCGTCGTTCTGACAACTTTTCAAAGAGATCAAAGACACGTTCACTTTTACAACTACTACAAAAGGGATATCCTATATATTAAAATCAAATACCCAAGGCTACTACTAAACTAAATACTAACGTTATCGCAAAACTACCATAGTATTTTGAAACAATAAAAGTTACAATTAAGGTTTACCGAGCTAAGCCTTGGCTTGAAATGTCGCATTTAAAATTGATTTGAACAACAATGCAACGATTTTAACAGTTGAGCAAAAAATTTAACTTTTTCGAACTTCAATCTCTTATAAGTCGCTTAAACGTGGATTTTCGAGATTCTCGTTACGCGGCGCTAGCGGAGAAACGTTCTAAAGAACGCATTTTTTTTAATCTTTCGAATGAAATCAAAATGGAGACGATACGACAATTATTTCGCTAGATAGAGTCAATCTTGTGCCCAAAAATTGAAGTTCGAATAAAAAACGAACCGACACTTTTTAGAGGGTGGGTCTAATTTTCGTCAATAGCCCGCGGGATAAGCTTCAAAATCATAAATTTTCTTGCAATTCGAGAAAGAAATGAGCGAGTTTCGACCGGGTATAGGATTCGGCTTAGAGAAATAATATATGGAGATAATCCTGTATAACATTGAATGTTTACATGGCCAATAACTGTATGGTTTCATAGCCAATAACTATGATAAGGTGGCCAATTACTATCAATTTGACATTTTTGTTTTTGCGTTGACTTTTTTTCTAATAATATATCTGAAAAAATGTTTTCAGACAGTATGAGTAGTAAAATGCATTAATATAGTATCAAATGAAGTATTTCTTATTTATGCAGAAATATTTCATTTATTTTTTATTCTAGCATACGAATACGATGTCGCTAAAGTGGCCAATTACTATACCGCTTCGACTATAATAATTTTACTTCAGAGGGTTGGAGTGAATTTAAATTTATTCAGTGGACTTCCTTTCCATTTAAATGCACGGGCATCGCCGTGCGGGTACTGCTAGTTAAAGCTATAAGTTAAACTGGACAAAAAGTACAAATTGAAAAGAAGTACCACAATAGCATGTCGAGTAGAAAATATCTCAAAATATAATAAAGTCGTCAAAAAAAGAAAATCAGGGCTTTTTTTACATGCTTGCGTACACACACACACACACACACACACAACTATATAAACACACATAATTATTTAAATAACAATAAGAAGAAAATGACCTCTTATTACTTGTTTGTGCCCAATAAGGAATTATTACAGAATTTATAATGATATTTACCCAGTTTAGAAATCTTTCTTGAGAGCTGATAGCATGTTGGAAATGTTATAATCAAAACAGTGGAGTAATATTGATGAAATAAAATATAATAAAATCATTGCTTCAAAAATATCAATTTATATATTTTTTTCTTTATAATCATAGATTAAGAATGCAATAAAACAACATTAGTATTTGGTACACACTTTAATGACAACTTGATGAGAGATTAATTGCTTATGCTGTACAAAATTTGAGAGATCAAATTAATGCTTAACGTTATTTTCCCTCCTGTAGTAACTTGTAGTAATATTCATTCTCTGCTATCAAGTCTGTTAAATAACTATTTAAAAAAAAAAGAAATATGAGGACAAAGGTTACAATTCAATGCATTGTTCTTCCGTGGTTCTCTATCATAACAAACTCCTAAAGAAACAAGAAAATTAAAAAGCTTTTTCTTACTTTTAATTCTGCAAAATTTGCAATTATTTTTTAAAAACCTATTTG
Source organism: Uloborus plumipes (assembly GCA_038373865.1). Lineage (NCBI taxonomy): Eukaryota > Metazoa > Arthropoda > Arachnida > Araneae > Uloboridae > Uloborus > Uloborus plumipes. The sequence continues at coordinate 3,444 of JAXGGA010012296.1, read as the reverse complement.
TTCAGCTAATTCGTGTTCAATTGCCAATGTAGCTAGGCCATTTAATCTATCTTGAAGAGTTGTGGAACTTAAATTTCTTTTTATTAATTTTAATTTTGAGAAACTCCTCTCGCCACCTGCCGCACTTATTGGCAAAGATAGTAAAATTCTTAAAGCAATAGCTAAATTTGGTGCAATATCAAGAGTTGGAACCAAAGATAAAACTTCGATTGGGCTTTGTTTTTCACCTAATAAGGCCGAAACTGACACTATTAAAAAAACCGGGACGTTTGGTAACCATGGCCGGACCCCTGTATATATAGTTCGTGAGATGCAATTTTGTTTTATAAATATAAGTTTAACATGAAAGCCTGTTTTTCAAATTAAATATTATTCAACCTCATGAATACATCGCAAGAAACGAATAGTAATGAAAATACATGAAACTTACTTCAGAAATATTCCTTTCCTAAAGACAAACCAAAGCATATTTTTTGAACTTTTTGCCTTTACTTAAAGATCGACGCTGATGATGGTTGAGTTTAGCTGCAATACATAGCAAATGGTATTTAGTTTTTCGGCCACAAAGATACAAAGGGGGCTTTCTAAAATCACCTAATTCGTTGAAAGTTCCCTACACGAATAAACGGTAAAATTACCCATAAGAGAAAACTCGTTTTATCGAAGAGGTAGTGTAAGTGACGCACGTTTTTTCTTTTTACTAGTACAAAAGAGAAGCAACACTACCGAAACAAAAAAATCCTAAAAGCGTCCTACTCCCAATGTTGTCCCGCTCCCCCTTTGCATCAGTTTCAAGGAAACAATTAGCAGGAAGAGAGTTTGGAAAATAGGAGCCATAAAGCGCATGGCCTGGGGTCCAAAATCATGCGAAGTACCCCGAAGTACCGGGGGGGGGGGGCAACCCTGGCGAAGTACTTTGTCGGTCGGACCAATCGGACCTCACACAACGCTGTCTCGCCGTCTCGCTTCGCAACGGACAGGCAAGGGTGTGATCAGATGAAGTCCCCGACAGCAATTACGGAACAAAGAGCTCACGATAAAAATAAGACCTAAAACTTTCACGTTCGTTTCAAGCTTCCAAGCTGCAAAAGGAAATTTGTTTGCAAAAGACGTTTGTACAAATTTGTCATTAATGAAAAATGTATTTTAGACATTCAAACCAAAATGCCGCCCCTAAAATTTGGCGCCCCGGACAGGGGTCCGGAATGTCCGCCGCTAGGGCCGCCCCTGCAATGAAATATTAATCGCCGAGACCCGGTTACCGCAATTCTATCCTACTTTTAATGTTTTCGGTAGTTTAATGCCTTTTTGATTTATTTGGCGACATGTGCAAACTCCAAATTTTACTGGAATTTAACTTGCTGTGAAGTAAGTTTGAATAAAAGAAAATAACTATCTTACTCCAGAATGGTCGTCGCATTTTTAATTTATTCAAGGGCCTTTACATTTATTGCACGGGCGGGTACTGCTAGTTCTTAATAAAAAGAAATCAGTTTAAATTCAAGAGTCATTTTCAACAACATTGTCAAAACTAAGTTCAATTTGCGCAACTTCGTGAAAGATATTCTGTTTGAAATGTTTTAAAGTCATATCAATTTTTCGGTAAAAAATACGCACAATGACTCAAAACTAGAAATGAAATCCTATCGATAATTTAACTAAAGCAGAAAATAACACCAACACCACATTGATAAAACAGAGGGGATATATACATATAGGTAAAAATAGGTTCAGCTAATGCAATCAAATCTTATTCTTAAAAACAGAGAGAGTATGTATGATGTATTTTGTAACTTGACCAATATGTTTGCAATGTTAACTTTTTTTAATAAAGAAAACCAGCAGCGATTAGTGATCAGTGAAAATTAATAGCATGACAGCACGGAACATGGAAAATAAAAAGTTTATGGCATGCACATTGCCTTTATTGCTTTTACTTATCTTGAATAAAAAAGTGTAATTTATGACCATAAAATTGTAGGAAGAAACTAATACCAGCAGACAGGGTTGGGTTTTTGACGTCAAAAACCAGTTTTTGACATGACACGTCGAAAACCTGTCAAAAACCCGTCGAAAACCTGTCAAAAACGTCGAAAACCTGTCGAAAACGTCAAAAACCTGTCGAAAACCTGTCTAAAACTCAAATACAGTGGTTATTGAGATTTTTTTATAAACGTATAAGGTTTCTCATCCTGAAAAATATGAAATAAAATTTATGCATCTTATCAATCAAGTTTAATGAACATTAAACTAATAAATTTAATGAAAATTATTTCTCATTCTTTTAAACTAACTTGTTTTGCCGTGAAAAAAGTTAAATATTAAAACTTAAATCCAGCTTTTAAAGTAGTTTTGTTTAAAGGTTTACATAACTATCAATTAGTTATATTATCAATCAAGTTCAATAAAAATTAAATTAATAAATTTAATGAAAATTAATTCTCATTCTTTTAAATTAACTTATTATGCAGTGAAAAAAGTTACAAACATTAAAACTTACATCCAGTTTTTAATGAAGTTTTGTTTAAATGTTTAAAAACTATCAATTAGTTATCTCATTAGTCAAGTTTAATAAAAATTAAATTAATAAATTTAATGAAAATTAATTCTCATTCTTTTAAATTAACTTGTTATGCCATGAAAAAAGTTAAAAGTATTAAAAGTTAAATCCAGTTTTTAAAGTACTTTTGTTTAAATGTTTTAAGAACTATTAATTAGCTATTTTATCAATCTAAAAATCTTTACATCATTACTTTAACCCTTTCGCTACCAACGGGACATATATGTCCCGCAGTTTCAAATGACACTATGGGCTAAATATGCTGTGTATTATTGTGAATGCATGTCCCGCTGGTATTCCTTGATATCACTGACAATTCAGTGTAATTTTCTTCCTTTTTCAGAATTTTAACAATATTTGCAATATAACTGATATGTATTTAAGTACTTATTTTATATTTTTCTCAGAAAAAAATGGCACTGAAAGGCTTAAAGTGATTTTTTTTATTTTGAGTAAAAGCAAAACTAAATTAATTAGCACTCAGTGTACAAATCTGCTAAATATTTTTGATCAAACTATTTTATTTATTTATTTATTAGTTAAAATTTATTATTTCAAATTAAAATTAAAAAATCACTTGTAAAAATTTATTAAGTATACCCAAGACACACAGCACTTAATTAATGTACCCACTTCATTTTTAAAATAAAAAAATCTGTTACAGTAATTCCTCGAAGCAATAAAGCCATATTCAAAAGCCATATGTTTGATTTTTTAAAATGCTAGTTACTATTATTTACTCCCGAGCCCTTCAATTATGATTAGGATTGCTTATACACTTTATTTTAATAACCTAAAACTCCAAAAGTTTATTTCAGTGTCTGAAATCAGAAATTGTCAAATTCATTTGAAAATGTATTTTGATTATCAATATCAAATTTAAA
>JAXGGA010012295.1:0-39247 GCA_038373865.1 Uloborus plumipes | reverse complement strand
CCCCAAATTGCCAGCCTGGCTGCCACACGACAAAAAAAAAAAGGACGATTTTTCTTTCCTTAATAAAACAATTTTTTTTATTATTTTTCCTGTCCACTAAACACTGTTTGTAACCAGTATACAAAATATCTTTGGGGAAAAAATGTCAAGCATTACTAGGTTACATTTCGGAAAGAAAAGAAATTTTTTTTTTCTGCCCCCTTTTATCTTTAGTAAACAGCATAAGACCCTAAAAGAGTTTTCAAAATTTCGTTGAACATTCCCGGATAGCGGGTTCAAATCTTCACCTCGCCTACAGAAAAATAATTTAATGAGATCCGGCAATTTAAGCGGCGGCGGCGATTACTAGGACCAACTTCCCATGCAAATGTTAAAAACAATTCCGATTGGTCCCTTCTCAAAATGATCGGCTAGATCCGCCACTTGAAATGCACCATTTAATAGTAGTTCATTGCGAGCTTAATAAGAGTTCACAACCAAGCTCGTAAAACTTAAAATTACACCTTAATTTCTTTGTTTAAATACTTAAACCTGTTTCACCGTGTAATTAAGTTATTTATTCTTTTAATATTATTTGATTTATGAGAGTGGTCTGAAAGTACTTTGGCACCATCATTCTAATGTCTAGAACCGGGCAATGAATAAGAACGAGGGCAGACGTTTTGAGCACGTGTCATTGGCCCTACAGACTTCATTTTTATGCTTTCTTTTATTTTATCATTAAAAATTATTTTCCCTCAGATCTGTTGAGTGCGATGAGACATTCCTCCCGCTACAACAGGCCTTTAATTTCGGAAGTCATGAAATCACAGAGTCCAATGTTAATGTTGCTGCAGACTCAAATGGTCAAGGCTGTTTTAGAAGTTCAACATCCCCCCCCCCCAAGGCGAATTACGAAATTTTTCAAGAGGGGGGGCGATTAATTTTTCTAACTTAATCTAAACTATGTATACTGGTTTACAAATATCGATCACAAAGGATTCCGACTTCAAATTCGAAACATTTCCGGTGGGCAGCCCCAAACCATGTTCCGCAAATTTCATTAACCTTTTATGCCCCGACGGGACTTAGAAGCCGGCTTATATTAATTTTGAATTATGAATCCTAAATGGCTGAAATCATGCTGAAGCTTTTGAACAGCACTCCTTGTACTTTGCTGAAAGGCCGACTGATGGTACCTGCGATCGGAAACAGTTTTGTTAGGGATTCTAAGGCGTAGGAGGCCTTAGACCTCCCCCCCCCCGAGAGTTTAAAAAAAAGTATTTCTTTGTCTATATATTTGATGTATTTTCAACCAAAAAACAAAAAAAAATGTATAAAAAGTCATAAAATTAATTTGGGACATCAGGGGTCAATCCAGGATATTTGACCAAGGTCCTGTTTTTGGAATTTTGTGAAAAATAGTTCCGAATTTTGTGAAAACTAATTCCTAATTTTGTGAATAGTAGTTACGGCAAAAAATATTCCCTATCGTTCCGTAAACTCGGATTTCTGTGAAGAGTCAGTTTTGAGTGTAGGATTTTTGTGAAAGGTCCATTTTTTAGTGACTGAATTTTGAGAAGAATCCTTTTTTGAGTTTCTGAATTTTGTGAAGGGTCCTTTTCTGGCTGCCTGAATTTTGTGAAGGGTCCTTTAACGGACCTAATTTCTCTCTAGATTGACCCCTGGACATAAAGGGTTAAAACTCTTATAAAATTGCATTTTAAAACTTCAAAATCGAAAAATTATCAGGGAAGAGTCACATGGGAGAGGCGACCGCCCCCGCCTCCTTCCACAACAGAATTTAAAGAGGAACAATAATTTTAAATTTAATTAGGGAAAGCAGTCACTCTTGACTACATCTTAGGTTCCCCCCCCCATTTCAGTCCTTAAAAGTAACACTAATCTCTAAGCTGTTTTTAGACTATTTTTATTATTAGTTTCCTTTAGTTCAATTCTCAACCAAATTTGAATTTTGATGTATAAAATCGAGCAAAAGAAAAAAACTAAGCATAATCCACGGATAATAAGGCAAAAAAAGACGTTGATTTTGATGTATGTACGCTAATTGCTTTGAGATAATGAGTGAATTGAGACAAAGGCAGCCACGACGTTGTGTACTGCAAATGGCGACTTCGTTATCTGTAATGTTATTTACTTTACGCAGCTTCAATCCCGGAAAAGGGGCGACGTAAAATAAGTAACATTACAGATTCAGGCTATGTAAAATAAGCAACATTACAGATTCAGGCTATGTGAAAAGTCAACATTACAGATTCAAGCTATGTAATATAAGCAACATTACATATTTAGGCTATGTAAAATAAGCAACATTACAGATTTAGGCTATGTAAAATAAGCAACATTACAGAAAATGAAGCTAGGTCGGTTGAGGGGAGCACAGATACTCCACGGCAGCGTATAATCCGCATTTCCTTAATTTTGCACTTTATAAACAGATAATTCGCAGGAAAATACGGTATGTCTGTCCCATTTCGTTAATATTTGTTTGGTATTGAAGTAGGTTATTTGGGGAAAATACTAAATGTGTTCGCTTATTTGTATATAAGTACATTTCTCTAATCACTGCAAATTAGTTACAGAGCTTACAGAATAGTTCAGCTTGATTTGATGTCTATACTGTAACAAAAGAGTATTTTCAGTGTAAGGGCCCTGCTCCACATCAGCGTAAAACGAGACCGAAACTGAAGGCAGAAACCGAAAATCTGGGTACTTTTCATAGGAACACTATTTGCTCCATTTTACGCTTCTGCTTTATTTTTCTGCTTTACGTCAATGTGGAGCAGGGCCCTAACTTATTTACTACACACAAATGCTTATTGCATCAATAACTCAGATTTTTTAAAACATTTGACTATTTTTTCATATCAAAAAATCCTTTTAATTTTGAAGAATTAGAATTAGCTTTAAAATTTTTAGGTTTTCATATTGTAAGATGGTTTTTTTAATTAGGTTTTACCCTTGCATAAAATGGTTATAAGTAAATAAACAAAAACAAAGATTTAAGATATGGATTTTATTTAAGGCATACATACATTTTATGAATTAAAATGTACAACACACTAAAGTTTAATGACAACAATGTTACATTTACAAAACTTGGAAACATATTTGAATAAAAAGAAACTTTGGCGAAATTCAAATATTAAAAAGCCTAAAACCTTAGAATTTAGTAGTTTTTGTAAAAAGATTTAAAATATTAGACTGCAATCAAAATCTCAGAACTTTTAGTACAGGAATTCTTTCAGATTGCTTTCAAAAAAAAAAAAAAATCTAGAAGAAAGGGCCTGGTCCCTACAAATTTTTACACGTAAGTTTTATGCTGAAAATAGACGCTATGCACGGAGTCATTTCCTGTGAAAATAGTCCAAACTTTCTGATCACATCAGCACTCCTGTGTCGGGCATCACACATCCAAGTTGTGCTTGGCATAAAAAATAACATGAAAGTTGAAAGATTTTAGTCTAACAAAATTCTAGCGCGCTCAGACTGATTGGTATCCTCTTTGGCGACTTCTCCTGCGTCCCACAAGATAAGCGATTAGAACAATGACGATCAGGGCGACCAAGGCACAGCCTACCGCAATGGGGACAGCATCTCCAACCTTGTCGTCGGCTTTGCATGATTCAGCTGAAAAAAAAAATTCAGTCACGAGATATTTCAATATTAATTAAACAAGGTTTTCACTGGCATTCAAGAACAAAATTCAAGGATTTTTCAAGGCAATTCCAAGACTAGAAATCTACACATATGAAAAAGCAAATGATAAATTTTCCAAAGAGTAGAATTATGTATAAAAAGAAACCAGGCGAGTTTTAGAGATAAAATTGGTTTCAAAACGAAAAAAAAAACCTGGATACGAAATTCAAAAAGTACAATTGTTTGTTTTAGTAATACAAAAAATTTAGCAAGTATGAAAGGGTTTTTCACTTATTTTCAAGAGCTCAGCATAAAAATCAAGTACTTTGAATACTTCTCAAGGAGCTATTGGAAAATGAAGCACTTTTCCAGGGCCCCTGGTAGTCAAAGACTCTTCAAGGATTTTCAAGGTCGTGGAACCCTGTTTAATTAAGGTTAAATTTAAGAGCAGTCGTGAAAGTGTTGGGAGATTAAAACTTAATTTGGCGATGTCTGCTAGGTGTAAAAAGCCCCTATCTACCAAGATGCACATAAAAGAGACAAGTAGGTCACAGATCCCAAGTAACCCTTCTCCTAGATGAGTTCTTTGAACTGTGACCTTGTTTGAGATTAGTCTGCTCAATTTTGGGACTGAATGAACATTTTTCTGCAATTGAATTTTTAATTTTTCTTTTTATTGGATAGCGCTTGGTTTCTTTAAATTTGATTAGGTGCTTACAGAGGGAAATAATGCTACCGAGAAATGTTATGTGTTTAGTGAATGGTTTTTCTGATTGAATGTTAGTTTGTATTCCAGTATTCTTTCAGGGCTCCAGAGTCTGAGTTGAACTAAGTTCGGGATAAAAGAGTGAATTAAAGGCTTTAAAATTCTAGGAGTCAAGTCCCATTTTCCCATCAAGCTCCACAAGCCCTACCTTATTTTGTTGCACAACATTGTAACAGTTAATATTTCAGTTTTATTCTTTTTACACGCATTGAAGCACTGTTTACATTTTTGAAGGGACTGTACGAAAAACCTATAATAAATAAACGTTAATATAAATTGGACCCCACCTGGCCGATAAAAAAAAAATATATATGAAAAAGAAACAAATGGAGCTGTATTTTTTTAGAACAAGAACTGTATTTTATTGGAACTGAACACTTTTTGAACAAGTTAAAATTACCAATTAAAAAATCTTCAGCATTTTACTTTGCCCCATATGTTTTGTTTGTCAATTAAATAACATAGACAAAAAAATATTAGATTAAGTTCATAAAAAACCTCACAAATTCAAAGAATGCCCTGACCTTTTCCACTCTCATCAAAAAGGAAAAAACCCTTGTGCGGGAGAAAAAGTTTAAAAAAAAAGACAAAAGAAAAACTGCATACAACACTTGAAACAAATGTTACCATCTGATCAAAAAACTACCATTTCACTTTGCAATCAACATAACCTTCTTATTGCTTGTTTTTTATAGTATTCATATTTTATTTTTTAAAAAAGTCCGTGAAAAAAAATTTGATTTTCTAAAAGTGTGATCAGTATTAAATCAATTTACTACTAGATCTTAGATGGTTGAAAAATTTTATTTAAAATTTACAATGCCATCCAGGCTTAGCGGTAACTTTACTTTGAAGAGTTATTCACAGTAACCTCAATCTAAAAGCAACAATAGCAAACCTAGCCAAATGAAAGATTTCTTAAAAGTTGCTAAAGAGCAATTTACAAATTACTCAATGATCTAAGCAAAAAATAAATATTTGCTGCTTGTGCTGCGATATTTATTCACAAATTTCAACTTACCAGAACCAAATTTATCTTCATGATCTTCTCTAAAAGCTTGAATGTGGATATATTTGATTTCCATTGTGACATTCTGAACAAGTTTAACATCATCTGTGGATTTGCACAGATAAGAATTGCCGAGCGACACAGAAAATAATTTCCCATCACTACGAGCAGTATCTGCAAGTTGAAAATAAATAAATAAATAAATGCAACATATTAGGACTGCAAGCAATTACTTTACTTCAAATGGTCATAAATGAACTTACCTGAATGCTCGGGGAGGTTATAAATCAAACTAATGTTACTAATAGAGACTCTGCCAGCATCCTTTTCAAAAAATAATGTAAGTTCATACAAGGGGGCTAGAGTCAAAGGAGCAGATTCCATCAAAGTTATTGCCTGAGTAGTGTTTGTGAGCTCACAGTTACCACTAGAAGTTGCATTTGGAGATAAAGCAATGTAACGTTCTTCTCCCTACAAAGAGAGGGGAAATGCAAATTAATAAAAAATAAATTCTAATTGAAGAAATACCGTTCTGGGCAGGTAACGGCAATGTCTGCAAATTTTTCAACTCTCGTTTTTTTTTATTTTGCATTTTTATGATTTGTGGTTAATTCAGCTTTACAAACATGCTTAATTAATTTCCACTAAAAACTTTTTTCCTTAGCGGCCTAATTTTAAATTTCAATATTTTATTGATGTTGGTCGAAGTTTATGTCTTCATATATTATGCACTAATTTGTTGTAGATACTGCCACTGATCTGCCCACAGTTCACCACATAATTTTTTTGTTGCATTAATACTGCTTCAAACATTTTAAATTATGAGCACGATATGCTTTGATCAAATTACAACTATACACGATTAATATTATAGGTGACATGCAAAAAAAAAACTATCAAATCGTTGCCCTATTTAAAAAAATCATGAATTTTTTATCACCTACAGATCAATATTTGTGGTTACCACTTGCCATATAGCCACTAAATGAAAAAAAGGGAGGCGAATATTATAAGCATCACTTGCCACCTGATTACCACCTCCTCACCTAAATCTTGCTTTCTGTCTCTAGATTTCAATTCAACATATCTGCACCTTGAGCAGTACGACACCCAGCGCTGTGCGATTGTGGTGGTTTGACACTGTCCAGGACAGATGACTAAATTACAACATTTGCAGCTCTCTGTTGTCTTTTAAAATTCATTTTAAGCAGATTTTTCGTTCTTAGCAAATGAGTTATTGATGGTTAAAGTTATAAAAGTAGAAAAAATTTTAAGTAGCCAGAAAATACTCCTTCTAAAAATTAAACTTCCTATTCACATAATTGGCATTTTATTATACAATATTAATGCAATTAGTAACAGTAGCCTTTAATTAAATGGACTATCTTGAAGAGCTATTTTTTCTCAAAAACAAAATATTCAAATTTAAAAAAACATAGCCATTAATAAATTTGCTTCCACTTGAATACAATCCTGATTGAATTTTAGGTATACATAGCACTGGAAGGAGCACTGGGAACAGGCCCGTCATTTAGGGGGGTCAGGGGGGGTCAATTGTCCCCCCCCCCGGCTTTGAGAAATCAATGTATTTACATAAAAGTGGGCGTGGTCTGTGATGTTTTCCGGTGAAATTACATTGTGTTTGGACCCTTTGCCCCCCTCCCTGGAAAAACTTGAAATGACGTCCCTGACTGGGAAACTCAGTTCCCCAAAATAGTCAGGTTTTTTTACAAAAATAATGAATTATCTATGTTTCAAACCACCTTTTTTACAAGAAATATCGCATCTACTAAAATAGACTCAAATTATACAAAAATAAATACTTACATTCATAGTAATTTTAAATAAAACTTCAAGCTCTGCAATAATACAAGTTACGTTTCCCTCAGTAACATTCCAAGATCCTTTGGATGTTGGTGGTGGAGTAGGTTGTGGTGCTTTTGTCGTTGGAGCTTCACTTGTGGTTGTTGGACCTGACGTAGTGGTTGGAGCAACAGTAGTGGGAGCTTCAGAAGTCGTCGTGGGAGCTTCAGAAGATGTTGTGGGAGCTTCAGAGGTTGTTGTGGGAGCATGTGAAGTCGTCGTCGGGGCATCAGAAGACGTTGTAGGAACATCAGACGTTGTTGTGGGAATATCGGATGTCGTTGGTGGAGCTAATGAAGTAGTTGTGGAGTCATCTGATCCAGAGTCTGAAATCACACCTAGTAAAAAGATTAAGTTTCAAATAGGAATCTAGCAAACTTCCGACTTTAAGCAGAATTGACTGAAACTGCAATTGTGGACAACCTGATTTTCAGGATGAGCCACAAATCTATGAAAACAAAGACTCCAATGAAGTTAAAAATGCAAGACAACGTGTCCAAAAGTACAAATAAAATGTTTAAAAAGAGTTAGAAAACTCTAGCAAATAGCTATTTCGGGGCTATTATAAATGAATCCCATCATCAGTGCAAACAGATGATGGTTCACTGACCATAGTCAAGTGAACCAGGAATGCGAGATACGCGATTGTAAATAAACAGAACAGAAAGAGTAGGTATGCAGAAACTATTACGTCACGGGTTAAACACGACAACTGCGCAACAAAGATTACATCACAAATGAAAAAGTTTTTAAATAAAAGATTTCCAAATGTTAGGGAACGGAGGGGTGCTAGACAGATCATTGACAACTAAATTAGAATTTTTCCAGATATAATTGGATTCCCAAATATCTAAATCAAAAATCCAAGAACTATGGATAATTTTTGCAGAGGAAAAATCAAAATTATGGCCACATGACCAGTGTTGGGCAATGGAAGAGCATTTGAAATCCTGTTTTTTAACACAATTTTCATGTTCTTTAACACGGAATTTTAGAGCATGTCGTGTCTGTCCTATATAAGTTAACTTACACTGGCATGAAATATTATAAATACCCCATCTATCAAAACCCTGAACTGGATGTTTGAATTGCGAAAATTGTAATTTATTCACTGGAGAAAAGGCGACAGAAAAATTGAACTTTTTTAAAATTCTGGCAATCTGAAAGCTGATTCTGGGAAAATATGGTAAAACAACGGTGTTAGAATAGTTCTCCGAATTAGGCGTTTGATTTCGACTAGTAGGATTGATTAATTTTTTAATGTTATTTATGACACTGACTGAATCCCATGTCCATAGCAATGCTTTTCAAATAATTAAGCTCAGCAGAAAGTAAACTAGAATTGGAACAAATAGACAAAGCACGGGAAACAAAAGTTCTAAAAGCAGCTAATTTTTGTTTGGGGGGATGAGCAGATAATTTATGTGGCGGAAGAGTAACAGCAAAGGGTTTGTGAAAAACAGTAGTGCCGATAGTATGATCTTGACGAGTGATAGAAACATCCAGAAAAGAGAGATAACAGTCAGATTCAACTTGTATGGTGAATTGGATGTGCGGGTTTATGGAATTTAACACAGATAAAAGATTGTCATGGTCACGGAGAGACGAGTCCAAAAAACTTTTTTTGAAAACTTGGACATTTTGATGTTCATAAAAGACACAGAATTTCACTCGAAAATTTCGAATTTATGATTTTTTAATGTAAACAAAAATATATTTCATTTATTTTTTTATTTGATTTCTAACTAAGGGTAATTTGCATTAAAAATGAAAAAAATTTGATTCTCATATCGGATGCAAATCAATTTCATTTTTTAAATGAAGGAATCAAAATTTAAAAAATGCAAATAAAATAATGTATTAAAATAAAAAAACAATTAGAATGGCACCTTAACATTTCTATTCAATAAATATTAATCATAATTATCGGTATAATCATCGAAAATTAGAAAAAGCAAAAAAAAAAAAAAAATGCGGAGGTGGGAAGCAGGGGCGCAGAATATGTCCGATCCGGCGATCCTAGATCGGGGGAAATTTCGGTCTTTAGGGGAATTTTTTACGAAAAATAAAATTGAATCGAGAAACCTCTTTCCCAAATCATAATTATTTCTTCTTCTTGATATGACTCGCAAATCATTTTCCGCTTTCCCATTCTAGAAGTTTATACAAACCATCTGAAGTCATAGACAACATCCGCAAAGGCAGTGGAAGATTGCCTTTTCTCAATTGATAAAGGTAAATACATTTTTTAGTTAATATGCTATTATTGATAAGTATTATGTATATAACTTAGCTTATAGAGAAACAAATAGTAATTAATTCAAATATATTTTACTGTGGTACGTCTGCACCAGTGATGCGAAATTAATTTTTATTTAAGCTTATATGTATCGTTATATTTTGGGGAAATTTTCCGACAGATTGGGGGAAATGTTGGATGGGAAAACATTTTCTGCACCCCTGGTGGGAAGGTAAAAGTATAAATTAAAAATATTTTATTTCCGGTATTTTCAAACATGAAAATACCAGAATCGACCATGAAAATACCGGAAATCCGGTAAAATATCAAAACACAATCACCCGTTAACATTGAAATATTTTTATTTAAACCAAGAATCATCCTGGATTTGGACAATTATGGTTCAGACACAGGTAATTATGGGCCACCCCGTTTTTTAAAGTAATACGTCAGTCAAAACAAGATAAATATTCTAACCAGGGTTGGAAAGTTTTTGACAGTCGGAGGTTTTATCCGGTTTTAACCGTGGTTTTTACCGTCATGTCAAAAACCACTTTTTGACATTTTTTACATAATTGTCAAGAACCTAAATTTCTGTCCAAAACATGTTTAAATTTGATATCGATAATCAAAATACATTTTCAAATGAATTTTACAATTTCTGATTTTCCAGAACATTGAAGCTAAACTTTTGGAGTTTTTAGGTTATTAAACAAGAAAGGTGTAATAAGCATATCCTAAACATAATTAAAGGGTGGGAGTAACTAATGGTAACTAGATAGGTAGATGACACCGATTAAATCTGGTAGTAACCGATTAATCGGCCATATTCGGCCCCTTTGCCGATTATTAATAATCGGCAAAATAGTGGACCGATACCACTCGGCATCCCCGCAAAAACACTTCTCTTCAGACCCTACACCCATTCAATTTCCCCACACCATCCCACCAAAGCTTTCACCATGCGACCCCACCCACCCATCAATCGCAACCTAATTTTAGCCCAACCATCACCACCTAATCCACCCACATCCCCTACCGACGATCCCCCGATAAAAGATATTCTCATTAATTACCATCTCCCCTATCAAACTACCCCTCACATAACCCCATCCACCCTACAATCCAGATCCAGATCGCCACCTGCCACACCACTCTTCCATCCGCTGCCGCGACGGAGCTATATAACCCCCTCCACCCCGCCCACCAAAAAAAAGTGCTCCCAAACACTAACCCCCAACCCCTCCCACCCCACCCAGATAACCACCACAACAGTCCCACCCGTCCCGAATTGAACCTCCCAATCACCCCGCAATCCCCAACAACCATATCCCCACTTCCCCAACAACCACCCCTCCCCAACCAACCAACCACAACACCCAATCTATCCACTAGCACCCCCCCCCTATCACTATACCCCAAGACACTACCTCCCCCCCCAATACCATTCACCGGGCGCTTCACCTCGCAACCTCCCCTTCCTCAACCCCCCTTCCCTCTTTTATACCACATTTTTTATTTCCACTTACCACTTCCCAACAATTGCTAATCATCGTTATCGACCCACTACCCACTGCAAATACCGGTCCCCCGAAATTCGATAACAATCAACTCTCCGAACCCATTACCTCTGTGAAAAACTAGGAACAAAACCCCATCCATTGAACCAACCTATATACTATACAATTTACCCCCCACCAACCGGACCCGCATAAGACCCCGATCAAAAAACCAGTGATGTACCAAATCGCCAGTAGACCTAAAACTTCAAGTTGTCCTTTACCCAACTAACCACCGGCTCAGCCGATACCCCGGCGCGATTTTCACACTGCCTATCTAACCGGGTAATTCGCCCCCCCGGCCACCCATTTGCCTATTCGGCTGCATCCCTAGTAACCTAGCTATTTAAAACCAAACAATATGGCTTTTACTTGCTTCGAACACTACCGTCACAGGTTTTTTTATTTAAAACCGAAGTGTGGTACATCAAGTGCTGTGTTGTCTTGGGAACCACAACCCACCCCCACCACAGCGATCCCCCCACCTTAACTTGAAAATCAGCCTCGATTTTTAGACCTGTCCGCTCCCACATTCATCTACCCCCCGCGCCTTCCCTTGGCTCCTCACATGAGACGCTACATGCGCAAACGACCATAAATGAAAGCCCCCCTACCCCTATAGCTTTTTGTATACTTCTTTCGCGCTACCCCCTCACCTCCTGTTTACCCGCTGCCCATCGCCTCTATAACACTAAACCAACTCTCCGCACCCCTAATATTTTGATAAACTTTTCCCCCCCTATTGCTTACTACCCCCCCCCCCCACACCTGCACTTCCTCAGTCTTATCCCACATACCCCCCCGGGTGCAACAGTCCCCCCCCCGACCAAAGTCCCACCCACAACGATACCCCCGACAACTACCAGGTTTATCTTCAATCGCTCGCCCAACACCCTGCTCTTGGCCACCACAAGGAGTAGACCCAACCAGTGTAGATCAGGCAGCCCAGAGTGCCATCATCCCCCCACCTCGACTCCCATGCATCCACTAATTTGACCACCATCCCCCATCATGTTACCCATATATAGTTGACCAGGGGAGTTATTTAAGAAAATTATACATCTATGAAAAACCCTCCCCCCGCCCCACACAATGCCGCCCGCTCCGAACTAACCTGACCTCACCAAAACGAGACCTTGAACTGCACGTGGTAATCAACGCGCCCTGACCCCGCCCAGCCTCCACCCACCGCCTTTTTCGCCCCCCCACGAGATCTCCTCAAAGACCCCACCTACCACCAATACTAAATTCGAAACAACCCGCTTCCCCCCTCCCAGTACCCAACATCATTCCCTATATAGTCCATTCTCACGCCAAGTGTCGACCAACAGCGTAAACCCCCATAACCCCCCCCCCACCAAACCCCATTCAAACCCGTTTACCACACATACTTAGCAGATTTGTAACCATCCAACGCCCTAACCATGTAGCCGCCTCCATCTCCAACCAAGTATTAAATTTATCAACTTTAATTTCTGATGTAAAGCGTTGTTAGATTGATAAGATAAGCTACTTGATAGTTTTTAAACATTTATAACAAAACTTCTTTAAAAACTGGATTTAAGCTTTAATACTTTTCAAGCTTGTTTTTCACGAGCTTAACAAGTTAATTTAACAGAATGCCGAATTAATGGTCATTAAATTATTCCTTTATTTTTATTAACTTGACTGTATAAGATACAACTAATTGATAGTTTTTAAAATTGTATACAAAACTTTTTAAAAACTGTAGTTTAAGTTTGTTTTAAATATTTGCAACTTTTTTTCACAGCATAACAAATTATTTAAAAAATGCGAAATAGTTTTCATAAATTTATTTAATTTAATTTTATTAAACTTTGATAAGATAAATAATTGATAGTTATTAAAACATTTAATATTTAAAACAAAACTACTTCAAAATCGGATTCTTAGTTTATAATATTTAACTTTTTTCTTTCCTCGGCAAAAAAGAAAACAAGTTAGTTTTACAAGACATGAGAGAATAATTATTTCATTAAATTATATTAATTTAATATTTATTAACACTTGATTGATAAGATGTATAAATTTTTATTTAATATTTTTCAGGATGAGAAACCCTATATGTTTATAAAAAATCTCAATAACCACTGTATTTGAGTTTGACAGGTTTTCGACATGTCATGTCAAAAACCCAACCCTGATTCTAACTTATTTATTAGCACACAAAAATATTTTTTAATGATAAAAAAAGTTGTACTGACAAAAGAAAAACAGTTGACATAAAAAAAAGACATCACAGTTGAAATAATTTGATGTTTGTAGTCTAATGCTTTTTTTTTTTTGCTCCGATCCCAGAATCCTGGGCAGAATTTATTAAAATATTTAATTTGTATGCTGCCTTTATCTGGCAACTTTCAACAGCAAAGTTTCCTTTTTTTAAAAATATTTCACAGAGGTATGTGTTAATATCAGTTATAGTTATATACAGGGATGAAAACAGCTCAATGTCAAAAAAGAGAAAAAATTGTGCGGCTGAAAATTTGGATAGATTTTTTTACCACATTATGCGAAATTAGTCATGCAAGATTTCCTCTTAATTTACGTTGTGAAATCGAAAGTAAAAATTTAACTGTGAAAGAGCAATTTAAAAAGTTTTAAAAATATTTAAATCATTCACAACAATGTAGAAAAAAAAGGGGGGGGGTGCAATTTTTGATGAATTAAACACGTGTATCTCAAGAAATAAATTCCTTAATTTATGTTACATTAACTTTAGTTATTTTTATAAATTTTAAATTTATCAAAATATTTTCTTTCAAAATAATTTTCCCAATTTTCTGACAAAGATCACGAATATTTTTGCTGAACTTTCTTAATTTCTACCTCCTACAATAGAAACTTATGTTTTTGGCAGCATGTCAAAATAGAGTACATAGTTCGCCGATACTTGCAGGTTCTCCTTGAGATTACAATCTTGCTGCATCCTAAAAATCTTTCCATTATTTTGGAAGTTGGAAATAATTCCAACCTCTACTACTTAAAATCAACTCATTTTAAGCTTTATTTTAATAATGAGTGTATTTTTATTTTTTTCTAAAGTTGATGCAACATAATTTTTTTGATCGCGGGAAAAAAGAAAAAATGTAAAAAGCGGAAAATCGCGGATCCGCGGAAGATTTTCATCCCTGTATATAACTGGAACATATCAAACAGTTCACCATTTGACAAGCTATCTGATGGGCATAAGAGATTTGTATAAAATCTAACATTTCTGATAATTGAAAGATTAGCATAGCAATCTAGTTAATATCTCAAGAATGATTTCAGAATCAAATGAAGCAGTGGTGAAATAAAAGGATGTAAGGCCAAAATCAAAAATTTGGACATAAGGGCATTTCACGGTATTTGTGACATATGGGTGTCCGTAACAAAACTTTTTAAAAGTTTAAAATTTTTACATATACTGAAAAAAGTACATTTTAAAGTATATGAATATCATATTTTTTTCATAGTTAACTTTATATTATGTTTGTAATTACACTCGGAACATTGAAAATGCAATTTTCACTGTTACGGACTCTACATTGAATTTTTCTTTAAATCTGGCTTTACTTTTTCTTTAAATCTACAATCATCTTTTTCACAATCCATAACTTTTTATAGAACTCACTTTTTGGTTAAAATTTTTAGCTATATTAGAGACTAGCAAAAATACCCAGCGCTGCCTGGGTCAGTAATAATTTAAAGAAACTTATACTCATCTTTGGTTTTTTTTTTTCCTGAACTGAAAGAACACAAAACACACCACTTTGACGATTTTTAAAATGTCTTCAAATTTGCGGTAACTGTTTTGGGATACTTAGGATAATTTTGCTCTCCTCCCTACTTTTTGTAAATTTATTAAGTACTATTATGTCACTAATTTTTGTCTCCAAGAAATAGTTATCAAACGCCGAGATACTATTGCTGACCATAAAATGACGATAAAAATTTTTGTCCTCAATGATTTCGAAATTAATAGGGAACATTTGACAATTATTTGTGCAAAAATGCAAATTAATGGTAATGTAATCTTGTTTAAGGGTTTGATTAATTTAGTATGCGGATTACCTTATGTTTTGACATAATTTTAAAAAGGTTTTTATTGGATACATACGGAATCAGCCAACAAATGAAAAATACATTACCCATACTCTGAAACATATTTACAAAACTCGCGAAGATAATTGATGTAGTGAACTATCTACTAATAAAAGAATACAATTTATACTACAAAATAATATTTGCACGTTTCAAAGCACAATAAAAAACACATTGCTTAAGGATACATATTCTACTTACAACTAAGACTACAAAATGCTTTAAATACAAATCATGGTAAAAGTTTGTTAGCGAGCGAGCGTTTCCAGTGTCTATGTAAAAGCCTGGATATTAACCATGAAGCTGAAAAAAACTTTATTTTTGATTTGACTTGAGAATAGCCTTGAAAATTTAATGCGAACAGCAGAAATGAGACACGCAATTCTAGCTATCGACAGGGAGTTGAGATGATGCACTAAATATGGAATTAGTTTGTTGGAAGCCTTCGCAGATTTATGCGAAAAATCTACCTTAAATTGGCATGAAAAAAGCGCTACCAATCGAACTTTTTCGAATATTGTTATAAATTATAGCCTATGTGTTATTCTGATGTATAAGCTACATTATGATAAAAGTTTCATTAAAATCTATTCAATAGTTTTTGCGTGAAAGAAGAACAAACATACATCCACACATCTATCCATCAATCCAAACTTTCGCATATATAATAGTATTAAGATGAGCCTTTACTTTACCTGTCTCAAGTACCAGTTTTGGCTTGAAAATCAGTTTAAGCCAGATTTAAAGAAAAATTCAATGTAGAGATGGTAACAGTGAAAATTGCATTTTCAATGTTCTGAGTGCAATTACAAACATAATATAAAGTTAACTATGAAAAAAATATGATATTCATATACTTTAAAATGTACATTTTCAATATATGTAAAAATTTCAAACTTTTAAAAAGTTTTGTTACGGACACCCCTAATGTCACAAATACTATGAAATGCCCCTATAACTAGGAATAATGGTATAGGAACCTTTCTTTTATTTTGGGCCAAGAGGTAGTACTAGTACTAGCTCTGAAAAAGATGGCTGCTACACAGATAGAATTACTCAAGAAAATTTCAATGAAAACAAAAACCTTAAATGTAATTTTTGAATGCATTTTGTCAAAAAATCGAAAACGTCCAATTCCCTTTTTTCTTAGTGCCTCAAATGCATTTCACATATTTTTCCATGCAGATCTCAGTGTTATGTCAATAACTACTAAATGTTAGAATATGATTACAGGTTTTTTATTATCAGTCTATAATTATTCATCATAGGGATCACAATGAACTGTTTCCGGTCAAAGGTGAATTTCATATACCTAATGCTAATATGTGATAAGGAAAAGCTACTTACATACAAATGCACATTCATTAATTTGCAATGTAGAAGAACAGAAACATTGTCTAACTTTTAAACTGCAAGTGAAGATTTTTTTCCTTTTTTGAACTCTTAAATATAGAATGCAGTTTTATTTAGTGAATAAAGCAATGGTAAATTTCTAAAAATTTCATTATTTTGAGAAATATTCAATTTTTACAACTACTCGGCATTGGCAGAGTAGTAAAAATTTGGCCGAGTGTTTGTCAGTCATTACCATCCTTACTCACAACCGTTTACTTTTCACATTATTGTGAAGTTTTGTTCTTTTAATGCTCTATAATAAATAAGCCTTTGCTCAAAATAAGTACAATTTTAATGAATATTTTATATCTTGCCACTAAAAAATAGGTTGAAATGTCATTACCATCCAGCGCAAAAGTTATAACACGTAGTTGGATGAATACAATGAGGCCTGAGGCTAAAATAATACTTAGAGCATTTTCCCTTACACTTTTGATGCTTTATTCTTTTTACTTGGGATGTTTTATTTCATAAGTTTAATCAGAGCTCATTACAAAAAATCAGTTTAATATTTTTTTAAAAATTCTAAACATTAGCAATTTTAGTTTATTTTATTTTAATTTTCAAAGAAATTTAAAGCATTAATGAAACAATTGATTCATAAATGAAAATTCAAGAAAAATATGCAAAAAAAATTGAACATGTTTCATGGTTTGCCGATATATGTTCGATATTTATTTTGAAAGTCCCATGATATTTCGATATTTTTGATATTTATTTTTCAACTTACGGTATTTTCAATGTAAACATTATATCAGTCATTAATAGTAGTCATTTTTTGTTTTTATTAAAAATAACAAACATGAAAAATAATCGAGTTATATCATGCATTAATCCATCATTAATGTGATGAATTAATGTATTACTTTTTATTTTATATTCATAAAATGATAATGTTACAATTTTAATTTTGATTAAAACTGCCTAGTTAAATATTAAACATTGATCAGACAAAAAGGAAATTGTCTTATAACTTTGCACTAACATAGCATAGTTGTCATACGAACTAATATCAATGTAAGTTAGTACATATATTTTTTCTTGAAATGTATGTTTTAATATAAATAATGAAAAAAATATATTGATTTCAAATATATATGTTATTATAATAATATAAGAAAATAACATGATTTCAGGATGTATTGACACAATGCTAAGTTCCACGCTTAACCTCTTGGAACCGGGCTGTTTTTTAGAAATTTTTCTTTCGACCCAGGTAGTACGACAGTTGAACCACAGATTTCTTTTCTAATGAAAAGAGCAGGTATAAACTGTCGTACCAGGCGTATGAAACCTTGAAAAATCTTCGGCTCCAAAGGGTTCAAGTGAAAATCTCCACCCCGTCCTCTAAAAAAAAAACCGTTACGGTACAGCATGTGTACCGCCCAGCTACTAAAGGTTAATGAAATAATTTCTCTAGAAAAATTCATAACATTAACCTGCATTTGCAAACATTTTTGCTGAAAAAACTTTTGAATAAATTAGGTAAGAAAAACTATTGGAGTAAAAATATGAAATAATATGCTGTACCATAACTATTTTTTTTTTTAGAGGACGGGGTTGAGATTTTCACTTGAACTCTTTGGAGCCAGGGATTTTTTCAAGGTTTTATACGTCTGGTACGACAGTTTATACCTGCTCTTTTCATTAGAAAAGAAATCTGGTTCAACTGTCGTAATACCTGGGTCGAAAGAAAAATTTCTAAAAATTAGCCTGGTTTCGAAAGGTTAAGCGTGGAACTTTAGCATTGTGTCAATGGTTACAGTTTTGGTTCCGGGAGAGGTTTTATTTGTATAACCAGGATATTTGCTTATCCGTTATCCTATTAGGAGGGGACTACAGTATATCTGATATTTTGATATATCAATATTTTCCATCACTATAGGTTTTAAATAGTAAATACATCCTGAAATCATGTTATTTTCTTATTACTCAACAATAGGCAAGAAAAACAATCAATTTCCAATATTCTATCTAAATTTATTTGTTGTTGTCTTACGAAGAAAAAAAAAGACAGCTTAGTTGATAATTAAATTAAACACACACAAAGAAATATAGATATAGCAGCCAATGATAAATTAATAAGTATTAAATGTAAAAACTTAACAAAGAGAAGAAAAAAAGTCAAAAAGTGTTTCCAAAAGACTGAGTTAGCAATCAAAAGAACTTTTCAAAACGCAGGTTAAAATAATAACAAGTTTAAAAAACTATAACCCGACTACAAAAAAAAAAAAAAGTACTGAAAGGTAAGAAACAAGGTAGGTGCTATTTAATATCATCGTCTTATTAAATAAAACAAGAGGTTTGATATCTTAGCTATACCTGTTTATTTAGTTCTACGACTTGAACTCTCTGCAAGTTCCACATTAACAACATAATTCAATTCAAATGCTGTAGTCGTGCGTTATCAACTACAGAAAGCAAGCATTTAAACTTGATACACAAGCAAACATATTAGTTTGATCTATATATATATATAAGAATGGTAAATTAGGTTATAATGTTATTCTATCAAATTGTTTTTCTGTAGTTGACAACGCACGACTACAGCATTTGAATTGAATTATGTTGCTAATGTGGAACTTGCAGAGAGTTCAAGTGGTAGAACTAAATAAACAGGTATAGCTAAGATATCAAACCTCTTGTTTTATTTAATAAGACGATGATATTAAATAGCATCTACCTTGTTTCTTACCTTTCAGTGTTTTTTTTTTTGTAGTCGGGTTATAGTTTTTTAAACTTGTTATTATTTCTTGCTTTTTAGAGCTTTTTTGTAGTAGGGTTACAGGTTTTTAATTTTTATTTTACTCCACTGTATATTAGCAAATGAATATACATTACAAAATTAAAGTACATAACAAAAAAGTATGAAAAGTTATTTGGGTAATTTTGATTGAGCAATGTCAAAGCTTCTCAGCCTTTCCAATTCCATCAAAGAAGCTGAATCATGAGGGTTGCTTTAAAGTTTCCGTGGGTCCAGATCGCTTATAAATAAACCCTCCAATGTCCTTACCCTACTTAATGCACCGTAAACTTGGCCCTTTGCAAAAATTCGTCTTCCAACGTCAATTACTGCCTCATTCAAATGCTTTTAACTAATTTCATGCTAAAATCTAGATCAGCCTTAAACTGGAAATTCCTTGTTGTTTGCGACTTTTGTTTGAACTGAAACACACTTAGCTATGAAAATATCGGTAAAAATCGGTGCTTGTCTAGGAATAATCAATCTTTCCTCTTGTTAAATTCTAATAAAAAGTAGCCTATGACACTCGAGACTCGAAAACGAATCGATTGGCACCTCATTCATCAAAATCGAATGAATAGTTTAGGAGCTACGGTGGAACATCCTTAACCACAAACATAGCCAGACTGATAAAAACATAACCCTTCCTTTAGGCTCTGCCGTAGTCGGGTAAAAAGGAGTTATAACAAAGATTTAATAGCTTAAATTGTAAATTAAGTGTTTATAATTTTCATACGTAATATCACTTAAATTGTACTATTTTGTTATTCACTGTTACCAATAACACTAATTAGTTCCCGTATATAGCTATAGATGTATTAATCTGATGCTTTAAAACAAACGTGAACTAGAAAAGATAAGGAAAATTTCCCTGGTAAATCAAATAATATTTCTTGGAAGACCCGGTATACGATTAAGCAGGGACGACAGTCAGGGTTGGGTTTTTGACATGACATGTCGAAAACCTGTCGAAAACGTCAAAAACCTGTCGAAAACTCAAATACAGTGGTTATTGAGATTTTTTATAAACATATAAGGTTTCTCACCCTGAAAAATATTAAATAAAAATTTATGCATTTTATCAATCAAGTTTAATAAACATTAAATGAATAAATTTAATGAAAATTATTTCTCATTCTTTTAAACTAACTTGTTTTGCCATGAAAAAGGTTGAATATTAAAACTTAAATCCAGCTTTTAAAGTACTTTTGTTTAAATGTTTATATAACGGAGGGAGGGGGAATACAGGCCCTCCGTTAAAAATTTCAATGTTTTACACCTGAATGTTTACAATATTATGACGAAAATCGTCAAAAAGAATACTTCCGTTTATGTTACCCACAGCCAGAATCCAAGGGCGGATCCAGCTTGTAGTTAAGGAGGGGGTCATTTTCAGAAAGGGCAATTTCTGGGCAAAAATGGGGGTGTTTGGCAGCTTTTTTTTGTAATATTAGACCAAAAAAAAATGCAGTTTTATTCTATATTTGGTCGCTTAAGGGATTGCGGGGGGGCATGACGCCTATGAGCCCCGCCCCTCCTCTGGATCCGCGCTTGCCAGAATCACAGTTTGGAAAAGTGTTTTGCCAGAAGAGTCCTTAGGATTGCCAATATTGTTAAATGCAAGGCCTCAGGGGGATGTATTTCCCCTCGCTGCGACGGATTTCATACCACGTATTCTTACACCCAGAGCCTGATTTAACAATAGGCCTATTATACGTCCACCCCTCCCCCTGCTCAGGGGACTCTTTAAAAATTTCATTTTATTTAATTACATGGACATGTTTTTCTGAATAAACTCATCAACAGAAACAGGAAAATAATAATAATGTTTAATTTGTATTAATTGTTAGTGAAATTTAGATAGCACCCCATGTGAATAATTCTAATGTGTATGTGGTATAAGTGGAATAAAGATTGAATGACACCGTAGCCTATAGCAATGTAAGTGAACTGACAAAAAAAAATGTGACCCAACAGTTTTTTCTCAAATTGTACCAGTAAAGTAAACTGCAAATTGGACAGGCTACGTCTCAAAATTTCTAAACCAAGCCCAGCACACACCATTTACACACGGTTGAAAGTGTTCCCCCTTTTATTCAGGCGCTGTTATTTGCAGATGCTAATTTTGTTAAGATAAATTTTTGATCAATGCGTAACTTTTTTGATTTTAAGTGTTTTTCTTTCTGAAACAAATCAACTGTACCAAAAAAGTTGCATTAATAGGTGCAATATCAAACCAGACTTGATGCATAGCCGATCTGTTGCAGTGTAATATCAATAAAATTTAGAATGAATAAGTATTTATTTGCAGTTTTATAAAAGATAAATTTATTTCATAGCTCATCAAAATATTGTGTCAAAAAATTAAATGTATCAAGCATTTCAAAGTACTTCAAATTACCCCCAAAAATATATGTAGCTGTATTTTTTATTGTGTGTTTTTATCTCCAATATTTTAAAAAATGTATAACATTCTAATTTTTATGATTGATAACAAATACGAGAAGGTTTTCTCTTAATATTATTATTTTTAATTTTTTTTGCACAGAATAGTTAAGTAACTTGAACTGGAATCAATCTCAAAAGTTGGAGGGGGGCTCGGGGCCTCGCAAAATTTATTAGACCAGTCTTAATTTTCTTCTTGCTACGCCACTGCTTATCAATCAAGTTTAATAAAAATTCAATTAATAAAGTTAATGAAAATTAATTTGCATTCTTTTAAATTAACTTGTTATGCCATGAAAAAGGTTAAAAGTATTAAAAGTTAAATCCAGTTTTTAAAGTAGTTTTGTTTAAATGTTTTAATAACTATTAATTAGCTATTTTATCAATCTAAAAATCTTTACATCAGAATTTAAGGTGATTTTTTTTCTTTTGAGTAAAAGCAAAACTAAATTAATTAGTACTCAGTGTACAAATCTGCTAAATATTTTTGATCAAACTATTTTATTTATTTATTTATTCGTTAAAATTTATTAGTTCAAATTAAAATTTGAAAAAATCACTTGTAAAAATTTATTAAGTATACCGAAGACACCACTTAATGTACCCATTTCATTTTTAAAATTAAAAAAAACCTGTTACAGTAATTTCTCGAAGCATTAAAGCCTTATTCAAAAGCCATATGTTTGATTTTTTAAAATGCTAGTTACCATTATTTACTCAAGAGCCCTCTAATTATGATTAGGATTGCTTATTACACTTTATTTTAATATAACCTAAAACTCCAAAAGTTTACTTGAGTGTATGAAATCAGAAATTGTCAAATTCATTTGAAAATGTATTTTTATTATCAATATCAAACTTAAACATGTTTTGAACAGAAATTTATGTTTTTGACAATTATGTCAAAAACCATGTCAAAAAGTGGTTTTTGACATGACGGTAAAAACCACGGTTAAAACTTCCGAGTGTCAAAAACTTGCCAACCCTGGCGACAGTATATCAAAATATGAAATTTTTTAAAATATATTTTCAAACCACATGATTTCTGAACTTTCGCAGTTCAATGATAATATTTTTTTAATAAAAAAATAACAAACTGCACCTCTTGTGAAAAGTTGAAAATTTTAGATCCAAAATATCTCTTTCTTTCCATAGAAGGAGTGGGCCCAGGCCAATCCCTAAGTCAAGAAGAAAATAATGCAAAGCGTAATTTAAGCTACTTTATAAATAATTTCCGAGCTTTTGATTAGAACAAATATGGTATCAGTCACCTCCCTGGAAAATCCGGGATGAGAGAGCAGTCGAGCTGCAACTTTTAACTCCACAACTGTTGGGCAGTTTCAAAATTACATGTTAAATGAGCGTGATAAGAAGCCTAGAACTGAAAGTCCACTAATCTTTTCACCAATGGCGAAATGAAAAAAAATAGATGCTTTACGGTGCCAGATTTATGGCTGCATTTTGAGGCCAGAGTTCCAGGTTTAAACTTCAGAGGGGATCAAATGCAAGTGTGGCTCCAAACATGAAAGCAAATGGGGATCATGGCCCCTTTGACGAGACCAAAGATATTCTAAAAATTCCACTAAAGACTTTCAGTCCTGAAAAATGTCCAAGTGATATCATATGACACTACTCTCCACCCCTATGTCATTGAAGACAACTAAAAATTTTATTTTTTCAACTGCAATTTCCAAGCATTAAAGTAGGAGAGCTCCTCCTACCTCTTCTTCAACAATTTTGTCAACAGTCGAAAGAGGGGACATTTTATGAAATTAAAATTAGGAATTTAAAATTAACAATTTCCGGTAGAGATTTTTCCTTCCTCTTACGTGTTTCTAACGCCTTCAAAGATAATTTCTAAATGTGTTTTTATAAAGAAGAGCGCTCAAATTTCTCACCCTTTTCTCTAACATCTTCGGTAATTAAAAACAACATCTTTGAGCCTCAACACTAAAAAAAATCCAGAAGGATCGTCAAGCCTTTTTTCTTCCCCTAACATCACCAATTATTGAGTTCATTTTTAGGCTTAACTTCTACAACGAATTGTAGCATATAGCTGCATTTTTAAAGTTTTATTATCACAAAAATTCTGGGAAGCAGCTCAAGATTCTTTTTCCTAATGTCATTAAATAGACCACTGAATGCATGTTTAGAACATAAATTCCAAAACATTTTTGAGGGAGGATTTCCGAATCACTACTATTCCTCCAACTTTGCTATCAAAAAGTCAGAAATTGCTCCTCTATGTTTCCAATTTTGAAAATTTTTGAAGAGATCTTCCTCATAGAGCAAGAAAGAGCCCATGAGCACCAGATTTACATCATTTTATAAAGGCCTAAACTTTTTCTACATAAGCACACTTCATCAGGTAAGAACGGTTCGGTATTAGTCAAGCTTAGTCATGCTGGCTTTGACAAGTAGTCAGTCAAGCAACCTCAAAAACCGAGGCATTCCATGTCAAGGGACTCGTCTCCACCCTAACATCTGCGATTTTAACTAAATTTTATACAGATGCAGACATGCCTTTGAAACTAATCTTTTCACATTTTTAGCTTCCAAGACCCAAATTTTAAAGCTCAACAAAAAAAAAGTGCTCCAAAATGGCAGATCAGCTTTGTGAAACGAATTGCCACATTTCGGCTAAACCACCATTTGCGACCATTTTGAAGCCCCCCCCTTTTTTTTTTGAGATATTCTAGATGCTCACTATTTGTTTTGGAAGCTGAAATCCACATAGGTTGGTTTCAAAGACAACTGCACCTCCTTAAATGTCCTCCGAATCAAATAGAAGATGGTTGGGTGGAGACCACTATGTCACCTGACATTGAATGACTGATGTTTGATTTTGGAGCAATGTGACACACCTTTGCAACCTGTTTCCTGCCAGCACGACTCAGCTTAACTAATAGCGAACCCGTTCTTACCTGATGTAGTGTGCTAATGTGGAAAAAGTTTCGACTTTTATAAACTTTTTAAGAGTTCCATAGGGAGCTAAAAGCTATTTTTCCCCCTTTCTTTATCAACTCAAAAATATAACATCTGGCATTATAGTCACTCAATAATTTTGACAGAAAAAAAACTTGGTGGGGGGGGCACTAAGCCTGGTAACATTGGGCCCCCCTTTAAAATTTTAACCTATTATACGACACTGAGCATCGAGCATGAAAACGACAAAGATATTGAATATAACCCGCTCTAGTTCTCAAGAATTTTCCCTATGCAAATATTTTTTCAAATTTCTTGAAATTTAAACCTTTCGTGGAATTGAGTAACATTTTCTGATTAACATATTACAACCAGAGGACTTAAAGAAAGGAATCACTTGACTTGTATACAAATCTCAGGGACCTGTATATGTTCAAATCACTATGCCTGTTTCAAAAAGACAGTGGACTGTTAATAGCTTAAAGCTTTCTTAAAAGAATACATAATGTGGAAATTTGTTTAATTTAGCTGAATTTAGAAGCAAATATGATTTATATTTAAGCATGATGATATTTAATTAGGAAAAAATATGCAAGCAATTAATCTTTAAATTTGGGTTCCCCGGGTTCAAGTAACGTACATGAAGAACTGCACGTAGTATATGAAAACGTTAATTCTATTCAATGAAGAAACAGGATTGAATGCATAAAAGGGAATGCCATACTTAGTATAATTGCTGCTTGATTACGAAATCGTAAAAATATTTTTCACTAGTATAGCATTGAAGAAAAAATACATGTATGAGGCCATTTTACGTAAGACATTACGTGAGTAAAAAAAGTGATTAACAATTAAAAATGCAAAGTTTTAAAACTTACCGGATACAAAAAGTGCGAAACAAAGTGCTAGAGACGGTATTAATTTCATCTTAATGTCAATATTTTAGCTAAAGACACAAAATATCTCAGAATGATACTAGTTCATACACATGCAACTTGATGCGGATATCCAAAAGTGGTGAATGAGGTAAGTAGTAAGAGAAGCAAATGACAACGATATGAACAGAAAGTTTCACTACAAAAATTCTAAAACTTTAGACTTTAATTATTTCTATTGCAAAGAAAAGTAGTCGTTGAGGCTTCAAATCACTAAAGAACACAAAAGCACTAAAGGATTTTTGGACATCAGTTGTGATGTTGTGACGCAAAAGTCACAAGGTAACGTCAGCTGATACATTTGATTAGAATTTTGTGAGAGAAAGTTTAAGGAGAGATAATTCATGATCAATGAATAAATTTTATGCATCAATATGACATGATGGCCCCTAATTTATTTATTAAAAACCATAGTTATGTTTATTTATGGATCAAAGGACAACCATAGCGTAATGAAAAGATGGGAGTCATGTCATTTCAATGGGAAAGAACGAAATGTTGACTAGAATTTTAAAACTAAAAAAAAGTATTTTATTATTTTACCGGAAAGATAATTATAAGTAAGGAAAGGGTTTTACTTTTTTTGCCTCTCCTCCTCGTCTCATTTTACTGTAACTTTAACCGTAGCTAAGTATTTCGTGGTGTTGTTGTTTTCTCCTGTAGGCAGCCTTGTAAACTATTTTAGTTTAGAATTCACATCGAAGGGAAAGTGAGTTTAAATAGTGATTGACTGGGTAATATTAATGTTACAAATGTTTTGCGAAAACTCATAGTATTTGCATTAATTTATTTTATCATTCTTAATGCAATTTATCCGACACTAATGCTTAAAATAAATGAATCGTATTTTCAGAACGGGGAAATAGTGCCTACTTAAATTCTGATTTTAGTCGTGACAGCAAATTACACTAGATCAAAGAGATGGTATTATGCCCCTGCTCAATGCTATAATGCTATATCATTGGTTGCGCTAATTCTTATTGCATATAGTTTTTGTTTTATATTTCTTTTGTGAATTAAAAACTTCCATAAGGCTGAAAGTTATTTGAGTTTTCTCTTAGAAATTCAAAGAGATTGTCATGTTAGAATTTTTTAGCAATCGCACTAAAAAGTGCGATTTCGTGTCTGATGAATTATAAAATAGATACTATACTGGATTATATGTCAAACATTCATTTGTAATTTTCTCCCAGGTTTTAAATAAGTTGTAGCTACAAGTTTCTTTAGTTGATTTCTTTCGACATTGTTTAATCAGAAGTATATTTTTCCCTGTCATTTACTAATTGAAATTTATTTTTTTACAGATTTATCAACATGAAGCCAGGAAGTGTAGTTGCTGATGAAATGTTCCCGGAAGGTGCTGGACCTTATATGGATTTAGAAGAGGTACTATGTGTGCTAAGATTTTAAACTACAGAGGCAGGGTGTCAAAAAAAAAGAGACTTACTTTTAACTGTTTTATTTATTTATTTTGCAATTGTTTGAATTGAATTCACATGAATATTTTTTCAATAAGCATATTTTCTTGCATTTGTATTCCAGGATTTCAACTTCTCTCAAGAAACAAAAATGTCTCAAATTATTGAAAGATTGAATTTCAAAAATTTTTGTAAATTTAGAAAGATAATTTCATGAAATGTTTTCAAATATTCTTGTTCACAATGTAGGTAAAATGACTCAAATCGGAATTGTTTAAGATTTACTGACAATATGTTAAAATATACATATAATATATATATATATATATATTTTTTTTTTTTTCAAAAATATACTTACACTTGATGAGAAAATTACAACTTTAAGAAGGCATAAATAAGCAGGGATACTGCAGACACGTGTTTCGGCGTTACAAGGAACGCCTTTTTTCAGTGCAAAAAAATTTTGAGCTTATGGATGCACAGACATCAGACAAAAGCTTTTGTCGGATTTGCCGCAAACAAAAAAATGACTGGAATTCAATTTAAAACTGCTTGTTTTCTTAAGAATATGTTTCCTCTTTATAATTACTTGAAGACTAGCTGATATAATTTTTTCATAGAAATTTGAAAAATTGCAAAGTTAAGGGTTAATAGCTGAATTTTAATTTCTGCTGAGAGAGTATCAGCTTATTAAAATCAAGAAAATTTCTTCCATCTCACTTCCCATTTTTGGGAGAGGTAACTAACTACCTCCATTACCCCCTCTCTTAAAGTCACCATCGCAACTGACCCAATTGTCAAGCTGTACAGTGTACAACCGTAACAGACCGTAATATTTGTAGCCATGACTTCCCAATAGTCTATAGTCCAATGACACTAATCATTTTTTTTTTCAGGCTGGTGGTTCTAGTGGCTTATTGATGGATTTAGCTGCCAATGAGAAGTCCGTTCATGCTGACTTTTTTAATGGTAATGTTTGTTTTCATTTATCAAGTACATTTGAAATATTTCACCTGATTGCATATTAAGGCATTTTGTAATAAAGTTTTTGTTGTTACTTATGTAAAAATCGTGGCGAGTACACGAGGTCTAGGAGCCAATTCTGTAGACAAATGGCCTTGCTCGAAATCACCATGCCATCTAAAAATCATATACTCACCAAAACATTTGTCTTTGTAAGCTTCTTTGATTAACTTAACTGTTTCTGGAGCTGCCCAAATGGTGACAAAATTTTATGGCCCGGCGCATTTCGTTTTTTAACTCTGAGTCACTCATCTCCATTTCTGTAGGACAAATAAAACAGTTCTTTAAACAAGCACGGAACTAGGAAAATAAAATTCTTTGCTTCCTTTAGAATTTTGTGTGGTACAGTTACAGGGGTGATTGTGTTTCTATATTTTCTTTATCAATTCTGGTATTTTCGTGTTCAAAAATACCAGAAATAAAATACTTTTAATTATGCTTTTATCTTTCCACCTCCGGTTGCTTTCATTTTAAAAAATGCAATCGAATTGCATCCAATATAAGACTCGAATTTTTCTCATTTCTGAAGCTTATTACCCTTTGTTAAGAGACAAATAAATGAAATATCTTTTTATTTATATTAAAAAATGATAAATTTAAAAATTTCGAGCAAATTTCTGTGTCCTGTATGGAAATCAACATTTCAAAAGTTAAAATTTGAAGCGCTGATTTTATTCTATTTTTTCTTCAATTATGTGGATAGTAAAACTAATAGGTTTATCATAGAGCTTTTAATTGTAAATCAGAAGTAAGTTTATTTTAATTTTTTTATATGCCATTTTCATACTTTTAACGCCTTAATTTCGAAAATTGAGATCTCTTAACATCCCCTGTGAGAATCAGATGTATCTCATTTTCGATGCTTGTTATTCCTTGTTGAAAGGCAAACAAATAACATTTATTTTTGTTTTAATTAAATCACTAAAATAAAAGTTTTAAACAAAATTCCATACTCTTTAAGAGTGTCAGATGTCAAAAACTTAAATGCCGAATCTTTGGCTGAAATTAATTTTTGTTTCAACTATTTAAGTTTTTTAACACATACATAATATCTTCAAATGGTATTTCACTTCAGTGTTAATAAATATGAAATCTTTGACAGGTTATATTGTATTGATTAGGAGATTTATAGGTACTGCATGTATATAAATTCTTTTCCATATTTTCTGTAACAAATGTAACTTTTATTACTTTATAGATATTTTTGCACAACAAACGGTAATTCTGTTAGACTTTTACTCTCTCCTTAAAATATTTTTTGGAGATAATTTTTACAACACCAGCTGAAAAGTAACTTTATTGCTCATTTATAATTTCATTAATTGCATGCACCATATTTTGACTAAAAACTATTTGAAACAATTCGAATATATGAAATGTGTCTTGTTTGTTTATGAAAGACAATTAATTATTATATCTGTATAATTATAAAATTAGGTGTGCTTAAGTAATCGGGGCCTTGACTTAAAAAAAACCGTCCCGTCCCACACACATTTTCTCTTTAAAACTTTCAGATATCTTTTCATGAGCTTACAATCACACCTGCAGTTAACAGTTTGAAAAAATCGCCTGGACTTTTATTTTTTAGTTTCACGGTGCTAACACTTCATAAAAGAATAACTCTCAGTTTTTATGGAATGCCCTTTGTATATGCTTTTGTTAGCTTTCGTAGTCTATACAAAAATATTTTTTTGTCCACTAAAATTTAAATTTTCAGCTTAATGCTATAACATCTGGGAAATCATAACTTCAAAAACTTTTATATGTTATCATCCATTAAGAATGTGGGTTTAAATTTTTTTTTTTCCAATAGCTTAGCTTTGATTTCTTCATTTCAAAAAATTTGAGCTCTTTGATTCCATTATGGAAACAGCAATTTTTTATTTTAATGTTTATTATGTTTTGTCAGGCAGCAAATTAATGAAATTTATGTTCATTTGTATGGAAATAATAAATTCTACAAAATTTGAAGTGAAATTCTGAGTTTGTTAAGGGAGTGAAATGTCAAAAGGTAAATTGTTATTCGCTAGCTTAATTTAATTTTTGTTTCAATTGTGGTAAGTTTTGTAATATACATAGTGCTTCTGTTTAATATTTCACTTCTGTATTAATAAGTATGTGAAATATTCAAATAACTTTATGTTGTGTAGGCTAGTAGCTTTGTCTTAACATCTAGTTAGAAAACTTTTTTCCCCTTGTTAAGATGCAAGTGCAATGCATGTTTGCTATGAAAGTTAAGCATTTCTTTCCAGCTTTAAAACATGCATAAGTTCTAACTAATTGTTGAATTAAATACTTCAGATGTGAATTTTGAAAGTTACTACTGTTTTTATTTTTTCTTCAACCCTTGAACCTCTCTTATCTGAATAATAATTCACAAGATTCAGATAAATACTTCAATCTAAATAAATACACAAGTGTGAATATGGTTTAAAAATGCAACTGTCCAGAAAGGTTAAATAAAAGACTTCAGTTTTCTTAAGTTTAAATTATAGCTCAAAATTTCATTTCAGTGTGTAACATAATGAGCTTTAACATTTATCCTTATAGTATTTTCATGTTTATTGTCACACAGTGAGTTTAGAAACGCAGTTATCATTGTTGAAACATAGAAGATTTTAATTTTTGCCTTTTTTTTAAATGTTAGAGGTATTTGTTAAAAAAAACTTTCAGGTGTTTTTTGATGAAGTTAAAAATACAAGACAACGTGTCTACAAGTACAAATAAAAGGTTAAAATAGAGTTAGAAATCTCTAGCAGATAGCTATTTCGGGGCTATTATGAATGAAGTCCCATCATCAGTGCAAAAAGATGATGGTTCACTGACACCAGTCAAGTGAACCAGGAATGCGAGAAACGTGAGGCTAAATAAACAGAACAGGAAGAGTAGGTACGCAGAAACTATTACGTCAAGGGTTGGACACGACAACTGCGCAACAAAAAATTACGTCACAGACGAAAAAGTTTTTAAATAAGAGATTTCCAAATGTTCGGGAAAGGAGGGGTGCTAGACAGATCATTGACAACTAAATCTGAATTTTTCCAGATATAATAGGATTCCCAAAAATCTAAATCAAAAATCGAAGAACAACTATGGATAATTTTTGCAGAGGAAAAATCAAAAATATGGCCACATGACCAACAATGTTGGGCAATGGAAGAGCGTTTGAAATCCTGTTTTTTAACACAATTTTCATGTTCTTTAACACGGAATTTTAAAGAGCGTCGTGTCTGTCCTATATATGTTAATTTACATTGGCATGAAATATTATAAATACCCCATCTATCAAGACCCTGAACAGGATGTTTGAGTTGCGAAAATTGTAATTTGTTCACTGGAGAAAAGGCGACCGAAAAATTAAACTTTTTTAAAATTCTGGCAATCTGAAAGCTGATTCTGGGAAAATATGGTAAAACAACGGTGTTGGAACAGTTCTTACAATTAGGTGTTTGATTTCGACCAGTAGGATTGATTAATTTCTTATAAATGTTATCTATGACACTGACTGTGAACCCCCGGTCCATAGCAATGCTTTTCAAATAATTAAGCTCAGCAGAAAGTAAACTAGAGTTGGAACAAATGGACAAAGCACGGGAAACAAAAGTTCTAAAAACAGCTAATTTTTGTTTGGGGGGATGAGCAGATAATTTATGCGGCGGAAGAACTTTTTTGATGAACTCAATCACACTTGCTAATTTATATGCATTAACGGCTAAGCATAACTTTCCATATTTATTCCTAACCTCACATATATTGTATCATCAAACTGATAGATAATATTTATTTTAGATTTTGATGACCTTTTCGATGATGATGATTTAGCATAAAAAGGGCAAGGTGAAATGTTGCTGTTTTTGGTAAGATCAATCTTCTAAATGAATTTAATTCTGTTATAACTATTCAAATAATAGTAAACAATTTTGCATTTTTGTTATCAATGTTTAATATTATAATTTTTTTCCTTTGTGAAAATGACTATTTATAGAATTTTTTTGTCATTCACATTATTTACACTTTTAGAGACTAGTTTGTCTGCTTCATTTTGTTTCCAGCCTATTCCTACTGAATTCTTACTCTTTTCTTTTTTAATTTTATTTTTTCAGTTATTTATTTTTAAATTTTCATTAGTTCGCTCACAGAAAATTCATCAAATTAATATTGTGTCTTTTAAAATATTACCTTGTAGCACATGATGTGGGTGAAAGAAACATGCTAAATGAACAAAATTGAAAATGTTGATTTAGTTTTGACTTAAAATGAAACAAACATTTGTGAAATTTTGAATTTTGGAAAAATAAATTTTGTAAAAAGCAATTTCAACTTAGAAAAGGGAGGATATATAGTTCTGAGAATTGTATTCTTACTTAGGTTCTTTTATAATGTTAGTCTTTAAGAGCCGTGCCTTTTAATTTTTAAATCATTCTACATTCACATGAGCCCTAAAATGGGAGTCTCCCCCCCCCTCTTTTTTCCGGGTCAAATATAAAAACTTGAAACTAACCTTTTAACTTTTCTTTTTCTATCTATTTCCTTTTTTCCTTAAACATCAAAAAGTGCTTGTTGAATTTTAGTTTTATTTATTTTTCTTTCCTGTTCCAAACTTGATTTTCCCTGCTATAAAAATCTATTTCTCTGCTTTAAAACTTTATTTCCCCTGCTCCAAAAAATTACGAATCTGTATGACTGAGTATGACCTCTGTAAATTTTACTGAAAGATTTTTGCACTTTGTTGTAGTATTCAATTTGAAAATTTAAAAAATTTAGTAATTTTGTTTTGAGCTAATCATTGTATGCTGACTTGGGCGTATTATTCTGATAAAATTATCATGTAATCATTATTTATATTCTGTATGATCATTATTACTTAACTTATTTTGCATTGAAAGAAATGCTGCATGATTTGAGTAAAAATAGACAATGTTTAAAAAGTACAAATAAATAAGAATAAAAGAGTTTAGAAACTCAGCAAACAGCTGTTTCGGGGCTATGAACGGCAAGCCCCATCATCAGTACATAAAAATAAAAAAACTACAGGCTCACATGCCAAAGATTGACAAGTGAACCTCTTTCTTGGAAGTCTTTGGCATGTGAACTTGTCTTTTTATTTTTATGCACTGATGATGGGGCTTGCAGTTTATAGCCCCGAAACAGCTATTTGCTGAGTTTTTAAACTCTTTTATTCGTATTTATTTGTACTTTTTAAACGTTGTCTATTTTTACTCATTTCATAGTACAAAGTTTTCGACTGTTGTTTTACAATGTTGCATGATTGTTTTTTAATTCAATTGGAATGTAAATGTGTTAAACCATTTGTTAAGAAGCTGAAACGCATAAAATAAAAAAGGGAAATAATGTGTTTAGTTCGTATACTTCCACTTCAATTGCTCTTTCACTGAATAGGAATGCAGTCACAATGCAACTAGCTTTTGCGTTACGCGTAATATAGTGACGGCCTGGTTATGACATCCAGAGACTGCAGTTTTGTTCTTGTTATGAGCTCATCGTTCTGGAATTGTCAGTAACCGAGTTGAAGCGAGACGTCCTCTCTATGTAACTGAGATTGCTTTTAAACTGGAAATTAAAACTAATTTAGCACTTCAGTAAAAAGTCTACAAGCATTGTGCCGTTCAAGTCGTAAAATGTTCATGACTGACTTCCAGTGTATTGCATGTAATTCTGCCTTAGCTCTTTGCTAATGGACACTTGCTGCTTCTTAGCTATTGCATTGCTAGCAGCCAACAAAGCTTCATCAATTCGTTGCTGTGTACCAATAATTAATTCCAGTTTTCTGTGTAAAATTCCACTGTTAAACCGTGATTCCATTCAAAGGTGGATCTAAAAATGTTTCATGGAAGAGGCAATTGAATTTATTATGTAACCTTTACTGCTCATCTTCACTAAAAAGTGAATGTTGTTTTTACAGTGTAATACAGCTAATTTTATAGTAATTCTACAGTAATAGACTGAAAAATTTGCTAGTTTACAGTATTACACAGTAATATTGCTAGTTTTATAGTTTATTACTGTGCATTTTACAGTTTTAAATTGAAACCTCTGCTGCCAGTATTACACTGTTGTTTTTACAGTATAGTACAGCTAATTTTGTAATAATAAACTGTAAAATTGCTAATTTTACAGTAATAAACTAAAATCGCTAGTTTTACAGTTAATAACTGCACTTTTACAGTTTTAAAGTGAAACTTCTGCTTTCAGTATTATACTGTAAACAACAATTTATTTTTTGCAGTGTTAGTTTATAAATGCTGACCTCATATGGTTTGGAATTCAATTGCAAAACATAGCCCAAGGAGAGTCCCAAACCTCCCTTTTCTGCCAGTATCAAAGATAGTCTAAAAATGCCTTTTTTGAACTTCAATATTTAAAATTTGTCATTGGTGAGTCCCTCAAGGGAGGGGCGATCGCCCCAGGTCCGTCATTTAGGGGGGCAGAGGGGGGTCAATTGCCTCCCCGCCCCGACTTTGAGAAATCAATGTATTTACATATAAGTGGGCATGGTTTTTGATGTTTCCCGATGAAATTACATTGTGTTTGGACCTTTTGCCCCCCCCCCCCTTGGAAAAACTTGAAATGACGTCCCTGGATCGCCCCCATCTCCCCTCCCTTGTTTCCATTCCTGATTCTACTCGTATGATTTTTAAATTAAACTTCGAAATATAATATTTTTTTGCTAGGTTTCCATGTCCTCTTACAAATTGCAGAAAGCAACGTAGAGGAGGCATTGATTATCACTTCATTCTCTGATTATAACTTCATTGAGCAACATTTTTACAAAACAGAGTTGATTTTAAATTAAGTTGCATGCATTAAGTAACTTGTTTTCACAAGGATTGAGTGTTATCATGAAATCTTATATCAATATCAATCTTCTGCTTGATTTATTTTTCTATTAAATGAAAATTTATTTGGGTTTAATATTTGCTGTATGGCGTAAGTGTGGTATGGAATAGTATTTGTAAAATAAAAGTTTTTTTTTTTTTTTTTGCTCTATATTTATAGGTTTATGAAAATGAGGATTTGTCACCTGTAAATATGTCATTTGTTACAGAAATATCTTTCCCATCATTTTTTCTCTTCATTTGGAAAATAAAAGGAGTTTGACTTTAATTGTATTGGGTGTCAGTGTTTCCAAATCACAAACACCAAATAATAAGTTGATTGACATTTTTTCAATTAATGAAGAAAATGGTTTTTATTCCAAAAATATTAAAATCTGGACTAACCATTGGTTAACTTCGAAGAAACTAAATCCTCATAAAGCATAGCTTTTCTCATTAGTTAAAAAATGTCAACCAGTAATCATCGGAAAAATACATGTACATGTTATTAAATATATCTAGTTAAAAGATGCATAATTCAATATATTACTACAATTGTCTCATTGTATGCATTAAATTAGTTATTTTATAGCATATTTAAATGTTTTTTAACCATATTTATCTTAAAACTTTTGTTTATGGACACAGATGAGATAATAAAGCCTCATCTATATCCATAAGTATAAGTAAAAATTAGTTTGAAGAAATTTCCTTACAAAATTGTTAGAAGTTGTCCATTGTTTTTTCATTCCCACAGTCTTCTGTTAGCTCTCCAATACCAATGCTCTTTTGCATACTAGGTATTTCTTATATTGAAAAAAATCTTTTAGCATTTATTTCGCATAAAGATTCTTGTTTTATGTACACTTAGCTCTGTTAATGCCTATTTATTATGAAATTAAGTTTTCTTCATGAGTAGCTTACTATTATCACTGCTTTTAATGAAATAAAATGGCTTTTATATTTTTAAACTGATTTTTCTTTCACTTTAGCTTTGTTATGCAGACCTACATTTTTGTCATACAGCCTTTTGGTAATTAAGTTCTGATGATTTTTTCTTAAGAAAAGAAAAAAAAAAGAGTTACTGATTGTTATTACCCTTAGTAACTAAGGGTCACAAAAACTATATGAAGTTAAGTAACATTTATTCAACTTGCCCTATTCTGTCAACTTGTATAACACCACTAAACACTTTCATTTATTTTATTTTATTTTTCTAGTTTATGAAATTTAAATGTTAAAACAGTGAAATTATCAAAAAATGAAGCACTTTGACTTTTTGTTGCTAATAAAAACAAAGTTTTTAAGAACTTCATAATAGCTTTAAAATTGCACAGCAATAATAATTGAAGGCTTGGGAGATGAAAGGGTTATGTAACAAAACCCTAATTTGGAGTAATTTAGGCTCAAAGTTAGGAAAAACTTCTTAATTACTTAAGAGTAAGAAAATATTCTAACAAGAATTTAATCAAAAATATTTAATTGTGCTTCAGGTGTAAAGCATCTGTATACAAAAGTAAAATGTTTTAAAGTTCAAACCATTCACCGCTCAAAGAAATAGCTTTTCATTTTCTAAGAGCTCTCACTCAGGGTGCTTACGCTCTTTCAAAACTCCTTCAAAGCTACTTCAATTAGGAAATTTCTTTGAAGGATCTTTAAACTCCTGCATTTTGCTGCTAGCTCCTACAATACTCCTTCTTTTTAGTTTAAAAATACATAATCTTCCTCAATGACAGTTCCTTAAAACTTTTAAATACTTTAGCTTTTACAATTAGAAAAATGTTATGACTCTGAAAACATCTTCGAATCTCTTTTTTGTCTAACAAAACTAAAGAAGCTGTCTGAAATTTAGTTTTTTGGCACTAAAATTTTAAAAATTCCTGGACAGTGTTCCGAATCTTATTTCTTCCCTTAATGTCATCAAAGACGCCCTGCTTACAATTGCGTTTTGAGAATTTCAATTTCAAAAAAATTCTGGGGGAGAATCCCTGGACCGCCTTTCCCCTAGCATTTATCGAAGCTCGAATGAAATTTCGTTTTTGGAGGTCTGTTTCTAATACTGTTTTTGAAAATTTTTCGTGAGAATTCTCCCCTTCCCCAGCACCAAAGAAAAGTGCCAATTTAGAAAGAGTGCCAATTTTGACATGGTAAAATGGGTCTTCAAAATTTTTTTTTTCTTCTATGCTTTTCCGAATATCCTTCATTTTCATTTCAAAAATTGAGCCCGAGCCCTGTCACTGTACCGGTTATTTTAATGAGTCTGTTTTCTACACCTGTTTGTATACATCATAATTGTAAAGATTCTGAAAGCATGCACTAAATTAATAAAACCACAGCAAACAGATAAAAATCTTAAATAGTTTATTCTCTTGAATGAAGTTACAAAAAAATATTGACAGACATTTAAAAGACTTAGACAGAAGACCACTTGATGTCTTTGAGCAGAGTGATATGTTAGCTGCAAAAGATTGTTCGTTTCGAATCGTCGAAGATATCTCGGATGTTGACCTTTTCAATTAAATCCTTTCTACATTGAGCTATGCTCTTTTGTTTCAATTTATCAAGATTCAACTAAATATTTTTGTTAACCGATATAATATTACACATAACCAATAATACTTATTGGTTTTAATAATCAAGTTAGCGCTCAACAGTTTTCCTTTTTATACAGTAACCGCTCATTATATCGCTTTTCTCGGGAGAGAACAAAGAAGCACGATATATATTCCAAAATGCTGTTACAAATTTTCTAACTAGTGGTTATTTTTATACTGTTATTCTTAATTTATAAAATTTGTTGTCGATCCTGTTAATTTTTGCTTAAAATTATCGTAGTTTTGTTGTAACTTGACCTGTAAGTTGTCTTTCCCACTTCACATCAAATCTGGCGACACCGAGTAATTTCTCCCTCAAACTGACATGAAGCAGGAAAGACAACTTACAGGTAAAGTTTTAACAGAACTAAGATAATTTTTTAAGCAAAATTTAATGGGATTGACGACAAATTTAACAAATTGCGAATTAAACAGCATAAAAATAACCACACAAAATTCAACAACGCGATATAATCGAGATCATGGAAAGTATGGATTCAAATAGCGTACAAGTTAATTTCTTGTGCACCTACAAAAAGGTGAATTTATAATCATACTGGGACAAGTTTCTAAAAAAAAAAAAATTCTATTAATTACTCTACAAATTAAAAAAAAAAATTGAAATATTTCTATTGCTTTATGGTGGAATACAAACAAGGGCGGATCTATAAATTTTTCAAGCGAGGGGCGATTGATTACTTTTACTATGCATACTGGTTTGCAAATATTGATCACAATGGTTTCGAACTTAAAAACGTTTCCGGGGAGAGCCCCAAACCTTCTACATTATTAAAACTCATCTAAAATAAGGTTTTTTGAACTTTAGTATCGAAAAATACTGGTAGAGAGTACCTTAAGGGAGGGAGGATCGCCCCTCCATTGTATCCGTCCCTGAATACGAATGGAAAACTGCAGCATAAACTGTGATGAATTAGTTGTATGGAAAATATGCTAGTTTTGTTCATTGATTTAAAAAAGGAAGAATAGACTTTTTCTGAGAAATGTATTGTTTGTTTTTTCTGTGACGTTAAATGTAAAGCAACACTTTTTTTAAATATAATTTTTCCGGAAACAAAGGAAAAGAGCTATGTAACAAAGCACGATACAATGAGGTGTTACTGTATTACAATTTTAACTAGTTGTGAGAATCACAGAAAATGAATTTCACAGATTAATATTTTAAATTGGCAAATTAAGTATATATATTTATGCACAACATGGGTATAATATGCATTTTAATACAAAATATATTGCTTTCATGTAAAGAAGGCACACATTTCATTTTTTTTCTCCCATTACTCTTTCACGCATTTCTGTGCAAATTATTATTTTTTATCCTATGTTTATGTCTATTTTGTATTCACAAGAGTCAATTTTATAATGGAGCACATTGAAAATCTCACTGCAGAGGCATCAAGCTATTGTATCTGACCTACAAAATAATTCTCTATTCACACGGCATCTTTGACTGGCGACCCGGATGTTGGAGTTAGGGAAGAAGTGGGGGACAAGACGATATCTACATGTTCTTTAGCGTGCTTGTTTTTTTGGAAGTGGCTCTGAATACAAGGAATGTAAAATAACATGAGTCCACTCAATGCTATCATAGCACCAGACACATAAAAGCCTGGATCGTAAGAACCAGTGTAATCATGAAGCCAACCTGGAATAGGAAAAGAAAAGTTTCATAATTATTCATTTCAGCTCTTTATCATAATACAAGTATTAAAATTGAAATAATAACAAGTTTAAAA
>JAXGGA010012294.1:0-39252 GCA_038373865.1 Uloborus plumipes | reverse complement strand
AAACGTTTTTTAAATTTATTGAACTATTTAAAATTCCAAGACATTTATTTCTTACCGTTACCATTTTGAATTAAAACGTTAATTAAATTGAACTTTTTAAAATGAAAGAGTTATTTTTTTCATTGTCATTTGAATACGTGTTATAACAAAGTTCTAACAATTGTTTTTATTCTAATTATTAATGACATATTTTTTCTCTGGTACCATTTTGAAAATGTGTTTTTAAATAAAATTGCAATTGCTGTTTTTAGAAGGGACTTTTTTTGGCTGCGATACAAATATTAAAGGAACTTTTTCGTCTAGAATTTTGCAATTAATTTTACAGGAAGAAAGCGGTTTGGAAATAATTGTTTTTGGTTGGGAATTTTATTTGTTATTTAGGGAGAGTGCTAAGTATGCGCTACTTGACATGGTCTTTATTTCTGAAGAAGCATGTGCAAATAATTCGATAGACTTTTTGATGCAGGAGAGCTTTTTAGCGAGCCGCTTTAACGGGGAGTAGTTTGTTAAACTTTTCCTTGGTACTTTAAAAGCGAGCCGCGGCGAGTAGTTTATTGAAAATTTCCTCGCTACTGTAAAGTCGAGCCGCCTTGACGGCGAGTAAACTATAAAACTTTCCTCATTACTTTAAAGGCGAGTCGCCTTGGTGGCGAGTAGTTTGTTGAAACTTTTCTCGCTACTTTAAAGGCGAGCCGCCTTGGTGGCGAGTAGTTTTCTCAAACTGCCTTCAATACATTACAGCCCGTGCAACGCCGGGCCACGCAGCTAGTTTTAGTATTAATTTTTGCTTTTTCTCAACTTTTACCCATAAATATTTTTTATTATACAACTCTAAGCAAATGCATGTTGTTGTTCAATCTTTAAATTCGACAACCTAGCCATAATTTGACATTTTGGTTGAAATGTCAAGTCCGTTACCATTACTGATTGCAGTACCGGAGTACGGGTGCATCGAATACTGATATTCTGAGCTATTTTGAAATTTCAAAATATCGATATTCGTAACGTAATATACCGGAATTTTCGGTATTAGCTGAGAATTCTTAAGAGCAAGAATCTGAGAGAGTGTCACGCCTGTGATTCATGACCTCTCAGATTTTTTCCAAAAAATTACCAAATGTTTATTATCTTATTGAAAGACCAAATCCAGAATGTTTTGCTTTAAAGTTGAGTTGTTTAGTTTTTATAGGTCCCATAAGGTGAAGGTGCGGCATCAAAAATTAAGCGCATTTTCAAGACATGGAAGTTGCTGTGAGCTAAAATTCTTACCAGGAACTGTTAACTCCAATTTTCTTTTTGTATATGGAATATACAAAATGAATGTTAAATTTGTGGTACGTTGTTGCCGTGAGGTCAGAGAAGGCCCTCAAAACAGGGCATTTTTGACGTATTTTAGCATTTTTTAGGTCCAAAAACAGCTTGTACCTTTCAGTTGGCAAAAGTAGTGTCGTTTGAAAGACCAGTGTAAGTACTTTAAGATAATGTATAAATAACAGAGAAAAGTTCAACGTGCTTTTAGTTGCGTAAGGCCGAAATATGAAAAATGTCATATTTTACCGATATTCAAAGGGTCATAACTTCCTCTGCCAATAACATATTGACATTGAGTATGACATTAAGTATGACATTGGCAAAAAAAATATTTCAATATGTTGTTGGCAGAGGAAGTTATGACCGTTTGAATATCGGTAAAATGTGACATTTTTCATATTTCGGCCTTACGCAACTAAAAGCACGTTGAACTTTCCTCGGTTATTTATACATTATTTTAAAATGCTTACACTGGTCTTTCAAACGACTCTACTTTTGCCGTGCCAACTGAAAATGTACAAACTGTTTTTGGACCTCAAAAACGCTAAAAAAACGTCAAAAGTGCCTTGTTTTGAGGGCCTTCACTGACCTTACGGCAACAACTTACCACAAATTTAACATTCATTTTGTAAAGTTTTAACCTTCTATATTCCACATACCAAAAGAAAATTGGAGTTAAACTGTTCCTGGTAAGAGTTTTGGCTCACAGCAATTTCCATGTCTTGAAAATCCGCTTAATTTTTGATGCCGCACCT
The DNA here is from genome assembly GCA_038373865.1 of Uloborus plumipes. Lineage (NCBI taxonomy): Eukaryota > Metazoa > Arthropoda > Arachnida > Araneae > Uloboridae > Uloborus > Uloborus plumipes. The sequence continues at coordinate 37,186 of JAXGGA010012294.1, read as the reverse complement.
TCACCTTTAGGGATCCATAAAAACTAAACAACTCAACTTTAGAGCAAAACATTCTAGATTTGATCTTTCAATAAGATAATAAACATTTGGTAATTTTTGGGAGAAAATCTGAGAGGTTATGAATCACCTTATAATGTTAGGCGTGACAGTTTCTCAGATTCTTGCTCTTAATTAAAAGCGTTTTAAATTTAACGTAATAGATAAATACTGTTACTTCAATTGTGCATTACTTTTCTGTTGCGACAGTACCAACATAAATTTATTGATGTGAAAATTTGACTTCGAAATTACGGATAAAATATTAATATATAAAAGTAGCGGAAAGATTGAAGAATGATATTTTCATCATTAGACCGTGTGATGAATCGCATTTTCGTGCATTTATGTGCACCATTTTCCCCTCCCTTTGTTAATAATGTATAATACACTTGTTTAATGGTAAAATAAATAACTTTCTTAGTAATAAAATCATAGTTTAGTGTGCTGCTTGCCTATGAAAAATTGCTTGAGGACTAAGTTTCAGATTTAGAGCAAATGTTTAATTTTATTCATATAGTCCAAAAATGATTTGTCTGTGTCTTAATAGTTAAAAAGTATTATACTATAATGAATGAATTTGTACAATGTATATAAGCTATAAAATATCATTAAAATCATAGTAGCAGTCTTGACATTTATTTACGGTTTAAGGTCAAATTCGTTACCAAATGTCAAGTCCGTTACCATACAGTTTTGTATCAATATTTTAATATTCACAACATCGTTTCAAGCTTCAGGGACGCAAGCAATTTCAAATTAAGTTGGTTCTAGGTGCTATGATATAGTTTAAAGAGAATTCATATTGATTTTGTATCGTAACGGACTTGACAATTGAATGGACAAGTGGATAAAGGTGGTATGTGACATTTGAATTTCGCCGATTTACTCAAATTCAAATTAGTGTGTGTACAATAGGGTGGAGCGAAAAAAATGAATTTTTGATTTTCGTAAACGGGTACCTTTCATTTACTGTGAATGAGGATAAGTAACAATTCTGTAAAATATTTCACTTTTGCGACGTCATCTTTAGTCTGCGCATTTGGCCGAAAATTTTGAAATTTTCGATTTTTTTTAGATTTTTCAAATTTCTTTTAAAACATATTGCAAATGATAAAACTAGTGACGGGTGGTTATTAAATGGAAGATAAAGGTTTGAAATATACAAGGAATTTTTTTAACCATTTCAGATTATGATTTTAGTTCGTGCATTACGCTCAAAGTTCAGCAAATTTCCCAAAATTTCTGACATTTTCAACATTTTTTAACTCAGTATTTCCTCTCAATATTCACTTGAAGTGTCTTCAAACTTGTTTGTATTCATTTTGTTATTACTTTGAACTTTGCAACTCTTCGCTAGCTCATGTGGAACTACCCAGGACTCACCACGAGGAGGTGAACGCACTTCTAGTCCTACACGTGAGCCCTTCCTTCCAACCAATGCTAGCACGTATTTACATTTCTTAGATACGTCTTTAACAGCATAATTGTTACTTTGTGTCGTAAATGGATCAAATATTTTTGTCAGATATCCTCGTTTTTACTAAACTTTTTCTTTTTCTGTGGCTACATACCAATTTTGAAGAGCTTCTGACCTATTTGACAGCTCTTTCAACTGATTGAGTCTTGAATGGGAATTTAAAAAGAGCGCATTCAGAAATGATGTTTAAATTCGCAGCTTCCAGTAATCTTTGTAAATATTGTGTTGTTAAATTACATGTAAGAGGTGGCTTTGTAATTTCCACATCATGAAAAGAAATCATATCGATGTATTCTGACTTTTGATTTATGTATGTAACGTATGAAAATAGATTTTTATCTGTTTTTGGGATCTGAAGCGTTCTCACTTGTTTGCTTGTTTGTTTTCTAGATTGAGCGTTGATAATCGAGTTTCTTTATATTCTCTCTCTTGTAAACGAACTAGATTATTACCCGGCGTTGCCCGGAGGCTTATTAATACAACATAGCTCTAAAAAATATTTGGTTGAATTCTATCCACATGGGATTATAAAAACTTATTTCATGCTAAAATGAAATAATTGAGCCTTAAACTGATAAATAATAATTAATCGTAATCTTTGTTGGAAAATACTCATATTTAAATGTATTACATTTTATCAATTTGTATGCTGAAAGGCTTATCTCTTTTACTCTATCTATTCAAAATTGAAAGAAAATGGCCATTTTGAGACAAAAAATTTGAATTTTGAGTTTTTGGATTTTTTTAAAATTTCAAAACCCCGCCTATGTGAGTTCTAGTGTATTAAGGAACCTCTGTGCCAAGTTTGTTGAAAATCCGACGAAAACGGGATTTGTATAAAGAACAAACATACATACATCGATTTTTTATATATGGATATCGATAACAGCATATTTCTAGGGTACAAAGTATACATTGCTTTGAGTTGATGTGAATACAATTTTCTGCTTTTTCCCCGAGACATAAGTGTAACTCTTTATAATCTCACACAAATTCATAGCTAAATTAGTAACGTCTGCACTTCATCCTAAAAAAGCAAGGACACTTTTACCACGAAAGTTATTAACCCTTTTAAAAAATATACTCTAAAGATTATGTTTGCTGTAGTCAACCATTTGGCTTGGGAAAGCTTTCTTGGACTTCTGTTTCATAATTTTTTAGATATTTTTCCAGTCAAAACTATCTTGCTCAGCTCATGAAGTTACTGTTGCTCAGTATTTAAAACATTTTTATTGTCAAAATCGATCTGATCAATTGCAAATTCTATAGGTTCATATTGAACTGATCAGAAAATACATGGTGCGTCCCAAAAGTAATGCGAAAAAATTCATAAAAAAACACTTACTGAAGATATTCATACAAAAAGTCAAAAATCCTCAAAATAGCACCCTCTTGCATTGATACACTTCTGAAGACGGTGTTTCCAACCCTGGAAGGCATCTTGGAAGGCTTGTTTTGGAATGTCCTTCAGAGCCGATGTGACATGAGCTTGAATGCTCTTAATCGAGCCCCAATGTTCACCTTTCATTGCTCCTTTCAACCTAGGAAATAGAAAAAAGTCCGCAAGAGCCAAGACAGGACTGTAAGGAGGCTGGTGAACCAATGGGATGTGAGCCCTGGTCAGGAAGTCGTTAATAATGAAAGCGCTGTGACTCGGGGCATTATCGTGATGAAGTTTCCACGTGTCCTTGATGTCGTTTCGGCGACAGGCGGCAGTCCTTTTCAGTCTTTTAAGCACTTCCAAGTAGAAAACTGAGTTAACTGCTGTCCCAGTCGATACAAATTCGTGGTGCACAATATCTCTGAAGTCAAAGAAAATAATGAGCATAGTTTTAATCCTGGACTTGCTCATGCGTGCTTTCTTGGGACGGGGAGAGAATGTGGTGTGCCACTCTGAACTCTGCCTTTTTCTAACAGGGTCATACTCAAAAATCCAGGACTCATCGCCGATGATAACTACGTTCAAAAAACTAGGATCTTTTTCACACATTTCCAACATTTATTGGCATCGGAGCACTCTCATGTCTTTTTGTTCGTCGGTCAAAACTTTTGGAACCAGTTTGGCACACACCTTTCTCATGTTCAAATCTTCTGTGATAATGCGATGAACTGTTGATTTTGTTAAGTTTAGAGTCTGTGCTATCAATTGAAGGCTCAATCGTTTGTCAGAGTTCAAACAATCACGCACACGCGTCACATGTTCGTCGGCTCGTGAGGTTGACGGCCGCCCGCTGCGAGGTTCGTCCGTGATGTTCTCTCGACCCTCCATGAACGACTTGTGCCTTCGGAAAACTTGGGATTGGGACAAGCAATCAGTCCCAAAGGCCTGCTGAATTAATTGAAACGTTTCGGTGCCCTAGTTTAACACAAAACTTGATAGCGCACCGTTGCTCCTCCGAATTGTCCATTTTCTCGTGTCACATTTACTGAAAAAGGGGTTCACTATATCACACGTTCTGTCTCTCTGGCAGCTGACAACTAAAAAACACCTTGCGCAATTTGAAGCCTACACCCCCCTACACCTGGCCCAGCTGGTTACAACACGCTCCGCTGTACCATTGCGCCAGAAAAAAATCATTCGCATTACTTTTGGGACGCACCATGTATAACATGTTGTTAAGCTTCAAGCAACAGGCCCGAAAAATCACTTTAGTCCACTGGTAGGTCCATCTAGTTTTTACAAAAAATGCCGCAAATTAAGCGCATTCAAATGTAACTGGAAAATATCCCATTACAGAGGTCTATCAATTTTTTCTTTCAGTTTCCGTATTGCACCTTTATCTTTTCCCGTCTTTGTAGTGCATCCATCAAAACCAATGCAAATAATTTCCTATTCAAAGAAACATTTTATTGTTCCTGACTTGTCTAAGAAATGTAAATGTGTGCTTTCATTGGTTGGAAGCAAGGGCGAGTGGCACTTAAAGTGCGGCTACTTCCTCGTGGTGAGTCCAGGATAATTTCAATGAGCAAGCAAAGAGTTGAGTAGTTCAAAGAAGCAACAAAATGATTAAGAAAATGTTTTGAAAGCACTTTAAGTAAATATTGAGAGGAAATATTAAATTATAAAATTTCTGCTCAGTATTAAAAATATCGGAAATTTTGGAAAATTTGATGAACTTTGGGTCTAATGCGCAGACTGAAATCATAATCTAAAATAGTTTGAAAAAATTCCTTCTGTATTTCAAACCTTTTTCTTCCATTTAATAACCATCCGTCACTAGTTTTATCATTTGAAATATTATTTAAAAAATTTGAAAAATCTAAAGAAAATCAAAAATTTCAAAACTTTAGGCCAAATGCGCAGACGTCGTAAAAGTGAAATATTTTATAGAATTGTTACGTATCCTCATTCACGGTAAATAAAAGGTACCCGTTTACGAAAATCAAAAATTCATTTTTTTCGCTCCAACTTAGTGTTCAATTATGTTAACTCACATACACCACTGAAGGAACAAGTGAATAGAGGTGATATGTGACATTTTTTTTAATTTCTAGAAAAAGTTTTCAAAAAAAAATTAACTTTTCACCTTCATTCATGGTAAAAAGTATGTTCTTCCAAGATTGTCACTTATCACCTTTATCCATTTGCCGCTTCAATTTTCCTTGCAACTAACAGTTTTACAACAGCATTTGAACGCTTAATTATGCATCAAAGTGTGCAACCAATTACTTTCTCACACACCTAAAATATGAGACTAAACATCTGTTAGTGTTTCTATAAAAATAGCAAATTAAAAAAATACTTAAAAATACTGAAATGTACGCTTATGGTGAAAATGACCCATATGGGTTATTTTCTCAATTCGTTAACTTTTACGTGCTAACGCTATATCTTTAATTAAATATTTGTTTTCGTAATTTCCTTGTACATTTTATTAAAAATACTCACAAGAAGTATTTAAAATATATATCAATCATATTTTGTGCTTAATTTTTTTAAGGTGAATTTGTCATTGGTGTCCTCTGTCCTCAACACGTAGTCAGCTCTTGAGCAAATTTACCGTATTATGAAAGAGTTATAAAAATGAATACTTTTGCGTTATGATGTATGTGTTATAACTGTCTTCTTGAATGTAGCATATCAATATTTTTCAAATTATTTATATATTTTCATACACACGTGATTTTATATACGTCCAAAGGTTTTGAGTAAATACTGCCCCAACTAGAAAAAAGGGTAATGAAGTTCTATAGGTGACACTAGTTGTGGCCATGAAATGACTCTCAGTGTCATTCCTCTCAGTAGAAAAGTCAAATTTAAATGATGTAACACATGTTCTAGGGTGTGTGAGCTTTGTTTTATCTTAAAAATTCTATGCATGACTTCAATCAATGTCCCCTAGCTATCGCCCAGAAATTGAAAGTAAATTTTTAAATACAGTGAACTCTCACTTATACGCCGCCTCATTTATGCGCCTTTTTCACTTATACGACAATTTTAAATAGTCCCAGAACATTCCATAGCAAAATAATGATAGTATCATTTGTTTATGCGTCGCTCTAAAGATAAGTATTTCACTTATGCGCCGAATTTTCCCTAAAATATGAAAAAAATGTATTTTCTTTTTAAAAAAACGAGCATTTTTCTTCACTTTCATCTTTAATCTTTTGCCTCTATTACTCACAGAACGCATTTTTTCCGCTTGAACTAAAGTTCGGTGAGGGTCAATTATCTATTATGCATCGTTTTAAAGGGAACGGTTTATAATTAGGTATACTACAATTTTTGTTTTCTTTTTTATCATTGTAGTTACGTTACAGCAATTGCCTAACCGTAGTAAAATGTATCCCTTTTCAAAAGAAACATTCTTCTTCATTCTCTCACTAGAAACTATGTTGCGTTTTAGTCCTTTAAATAGACTTGTTCACTTATACGTCTCTCTCACTTATGCGCCTTTTTCTGTTGCTCCCTTGGGCCGCCGCGTAAGTGAGAGTTTACTGTAGTGGGATAGCCGAAAGTGTAATAACGTATTTTTAACCTTTTTCCTTCTATATAAACTAAAACTAACTAAAAAATTATAAAATTTAAATGTTTTCTCTGGTTTGGAAAGCGTTTTTTTGTAAAAAAAAACAATCATTTAAACTTACTGAAAAAATGACTACGAATTTTTTTTCGGGAATGCTTTTAGCAGAAATAGAAAAAACAATATTGAAGCTATTGTTTTTTTTTTTTTTGCAATCTCGCCCGCCAGTTCAGAAAAATCGTTTGAACGAAAACTCGAGAACACTGGCTTAAAAAGTTTACGGTCAAAAGAAGTGCAAAAAAAAAAAAAAAATGTAGCACGTCCACGAATTCCAAATATTGTTTGGAGCGATGATCGACCTTTTTCAACGGAGTTATTTGTGATCGAGGGAAGGGAACTGACCGAGCGCTCGTATGCGTTCAGTGCTGTATCTCTGGCAATATTTCGAATTGAACTGTAGAATATTTTTAGATACATAAGGAATATATAAAAAATATTTTTGGAGCCTTCTAAAGCAGGAAAAAAAAAAGGGAAAAATGTTTGGCTAAAATTATTGTTTTGTCACTTTAGAAGTAGTTTTAAGTGAAATCTAATGGTTTGGAAAGTATTTAGGGAACTTAACTTATTTTCGTTGGAGATTTTTTTTTTTTTTTTTTTGTATGTCCAAAGATTACTCGAAGACGCCTGGACTGATTTCAAGAATTATTTTTTTGTTTGAAAGGTTTTTTTTTTTTTTTTTTAGTTGGTCCATTGTCTCGTGGTCCGTGTTTGATAACGGGAAATCGATCGAAATAGAAATCGTGATCACAGTAATCGTAAAAATGTCAATTTTGAATGTAAGGCTTCTCTGGATTACATATTGAAATTCATTTCTATGGTCTTTTTGAATTTTTTATCTGTGTATATAAAAAATGTCCTGAGATAATATATGTATATGGGTGATTCTACGATCAATGCGTTTTTTGTGTCCCCAAAGAAAAAATAATCTGTTCAATTTCACACTCATTATATCACTAGTAGCCGCTACTTTTATGATTGTAGTGTTAAGGGCCAGACGAAATTTCAATTTTTGGGGGGTTTATCGATACCAGGGGAAAATGCGTTGCCAGGGGAGTGACACTATTGGCGGAATTCTGGCTTGATTTACAATTATTTCACTTATTTTTCGGTGTAAAATCATTGTCATTTCTATAATACCTGTATTCAAAAAAAATTTTCACGTTGTAATAAAATAAAGAAAATTAATCCTGAAAATGCGACATGTTGCATACAAGTCGCACCGCAGATCCCAAATAAAAATACTTCCCGCATTATTTACGTTCATTCAAATTACTTTCACAGGGACAATTAGGATTAAAAATGAAATTAATTATGCTTATAACACAGTTTTAATGTATATTTACCCTTTTTTTGAACAAAAATGCCAGGGGGGTGACGCCAGAGAAGTGACAAAATCACACATTACCTATAAAAACAGCATCACGCGTTCTTCTCACCAGAACTTCAAGTAAACCGTTATGTCTGCACACAATAAGCATTACATTGTACATACGCATACTTATTTAACGATGAAATATCAAAAGTTATACTTACCAGGGGAAATACTACAGCGACTGGCGCAGTAAGCTTTGAGTCACTTTCAACAGGAGCCGATGCAATAATATTCGAATTTTTTTAAAATCTCTTAGCTTGCTTCTAACTTTACTCAGCATTACACTGGTTATTCGCAATCAACATCATTCTTATGCATTTTTTATGCTAAATTTCAGTCTTTGAAGTTCGCCAGGTGGAGGTGACACTGTTGATATGGCCCGTTGAAAAGTGTATTTTTTTTAAATAATAATAAATATTTTTTCAATGTTTACTGATGAAATAGGTTTCTCTGTTAATGTAAGTGTATGATTATGGCAAAAAACATTATGCCACGTTAGCAAAAATTGAGCGTCGAACATGTTTGTATAAAAACTAGTATTTGGACAGGCCAGGGGAGTATACATTTATGACTATTTTCGGCTGTAAATGCTAAAATAAAATAATTGCAGTGAATTAATTGGGTGGTCCATATAAAAGACAATAGTCTGTAATGCTCCTGCATACAAAAACATTAATAAAATCAGTTTTACATGAAGTTTTTCCATTGGCCGTCTGAATTCAAATAGCGTAGAATGACCCATATATCAACGCACAAGCAATACTGCAGAAGCCTCAGATTTAAAATTTGACGGGCATGTCCACATGATTACAAAAGTATCCACTAAGAAATGATTTTTAGAAATATCAATTACTTCAGGAGACATTAACTAACACCCCTTAATTTCTGTGAAATTAAAACCTGTGATTGAAATTTAAATCCCTTATTTTCGAAGGCTTTCCTCCATTTAAATCATTATTCGGTACTTCATCTCAACTTTTGGCCGGTAGCAAGTTTTAAATTTGATATTGTTTTTGTTTCTCACGCGATTCTTCGAAGCTTTTCTCAAGTCAAATAATAATGTTTCTGTCCTTTGTTTTCACTTTTTCAAAACTAGAAACGGTGTTTTTAAGAACATCATCACAGATAAATATCATATACACACAGATATATGTGGATGGCCTGGCGTCTTCAAAGAAATCAATACTTTAAAAGGTTCGCTAATGACAGAAACACATTACCTCATTTCTAAATACATTTACATTAAAACGAATAAAATAATTTTTTTTGGAAATTTTTTGGCTTTTTTTTTGGAAAAAAAAAATAAACCGACTTCAGAATCTGCAAGTGCTCTAAAAAGTAAAAAACAATTTTATTCTTCGAACACCATCGATACTACATTTAAACATCAGTTTTGAAGTCGGCGCAAAATTTAGAGGTAAAACGATGTTAACTATATTTTGCCAACATTTTTCTGACAAACCATTGAAAATTAAGAGCTGAATGTTTGTACCATTACATAGATATGTGGTTGCCAATATCGTGTATGCAATGTGATTAAAAAACCTGGATTCATTGAAATTGATATTTATAGTTAAATTATAGTTTCGAATGATTCTATTAGATGTGTTTGCGCCGACTTCAAAACTGATGTTTAACCCATTAATGCCTAGCGTCCCTTTTTAGGGACGGTCCAAAAAGTGTGTCTGAATTTTCCAAAAATGAACATTTCAACCAAATAATTGTGTTCAATTATTACTTTGGTATTGCTTCAATTCTGTATTAACAGATTGCAGCACATAACCGCTGTAAAGTGTGATCTGTAGCCATTTGATTATGATCTCTATCAAAAATTACATCGTTCACAATCTCAAGAACAAAAAGCTAAGTTTTTAAAGTTATTAACAAGTAAATCTATCTGTGTTTGATATATGTGCTACTTTGATCGATGTTTTAGTTTACCTTTTTTTGCAATTTTGTAAATTTTAAATTTTTTTAGGATTTTATAGCAATTTAAGAACGTCCCTAAAAAGGGACGCTAGGCACCAAAGGCTGCATTGTTTAACCGTTGCTGATTTCTTGCTTAGAATCTATAATTTATATCAAAATAAGTTAGTAAATGTTTTTAGACTGAAAAACAGATAATAATTGTCATTTTTAAAACTTATTTTATTTTCAAAATCTAATTACATTAAATTAATTAATATATATAAACTTAATTATACAATGTTCTTAAATATTGTCTCTTCTTTTTTTTTAATTACAAAAAATACTCAAGGTAAATTTTGAAAGAAAGCTATTTCAAAAATGTAATTCTTTAAAACACTAATTATTCGTTGTATTTAATTACTTTTCCATTATGCATTTAGGTGTTTATTATTGTTTAGTCCGACTGTTGGGGGAAGAAGCCCTAAGCTGTTTCAGAAGCTTAGCAGTTCACCTTGATGAAGAATTCAAGGATTGCATATGTGTCTGTTGTTTGGGAAAAGGGGGGGGTTGCAGATTTAATTTTAGAATTCCCCGAGCATGCCAATTTTGATCTCTACTGTGACAATTTATTTACTTCTCTCGCGCTCCTACGTGATTATTTGTCTCAGAAAGGTTTTGTGCAAGAATCGGATTAAAAAATGCTCATGAACTAAAGTTACGTTGTTCAAAAAAGAAAAGAGAGGAAGTTTTGAATAAATGTCGATGACAGGTAAAATAATATTACGTTGGTTCGGTGGAATAATAGCAATGTCATAACTATTGCATTGAATCTTCATGGAGTTTATCCTATTGTAAAGGCTAAGCGATTATCCAATAGCGAAAAGAAAGTAATTGAAATTGATGAACCAAATATGTATGGTTGCTCAATACAATCGTTGCATAGGGAAAAATATCCCATGTATCAAATATCGGCAACTACCGGTTTTTGATCCACTCTAAAAAATGGTGGTAGCCTCTCTTCATTTTTATTTTAGAAGCTGCTGTACAACATGCATTGAGCTCAAAAGAGTTGAGTTTGGTATTATGGGGCTAGTTGCTATATTGCTTTAAATAAAACTCAGGTAAGATGTACCCATTGAAGTAAAAGAGCTTATCGGAATGCAGCAAATGCAATACGTAGGTTTGTAGAACAGATGTTTTGCTGACTTTCATACACAACAACACCAATATTTCCTTGTTCTCTGAATCTACTTCCCAGTTTATGTTAATTGCTGCTTTTATTTCTTCTTACAAAATTGTCATTTTCAATATTACATCGTAGGCAGAAAAAAAATTTTGGTAAAAAAGTATGTACCCTCTGGTGCCTAGCGTCCCTTTTTAGGGACGATTTTTCTTTGTTAAATAAAAAATTTATTTTTTACATGATAATTTTTTAACTATTTTTCCTGTCCATTAAACACTATTTGTAACCAGTATACAAAGTATCGTTGAAAAAAAAAATGTCAGGCATTAATGGGTTAAATGTAGTATCGATGGTGTTCAAAGAATTTTTTTTTTACTTTTCAGAGCACTTGCAGATTGAAGTTCTCAAGTCCGTTCAATTTTTTTTTCAAAAATAGTTTTTTAATTCTTTTATCAAATTTCAAACAGTAATAAGTAAAGAGCATTGCTGAATCTTTAAAAAGAACACAATTTAGAATGAAGGATATTTAGGTACACGTAAAGTTATCAGCTGTTTTATTAGTTACATCTCAATTTAAAAACTTATAAGACCAAAACTTTCAGCTGTAAATTAATATTCTTGATGTGAAATTGAAATACTCCAATTAATATTTGAAAATTAGCTTAGAAAATTTTGTGTTCCAAAATGTTTCTCATTTACAGTATAGAGCAAAATTGAACGGTTAAAAATATTTTTCAAAAGTTAATTGTGTTTCTATTTCTGTGTCATTTTTCGTAGTAAAAGTGTTTTATTAACTTTGTTTCCTCTTTTTGTCTAAGAATAATTTAGAACGTTTACATTATTGGGAAAAATTCTAGAAAACAAAATTGTCTCACATAAACGTGCCACTTAGGCTTAGTTCCTCCGTTTTCTAAACTATAAAACTTGTGTCGCCGTATCCAAAAATGACGGTTTTAACTAGCAAATATTATTTTTACTTAAAAATAACATGGGTGCATTTTTAAAAGGCAGTCTTACTTTAGGCAATATTTAAACAAAAAAGATGCATAAATGTTTTTAGTGGAAAAATTGCAATGAAAAATAAAAAGTTCTTCGAAATGAGAGAGATAATCTATTTTGTTTTAAATACTGTTAATATGTTTATGTTGTAATATTCTGAATGATGTATTTTGTTTTCCGTTTAATGAATTGAGTAAAAATTTAAAACCATCTTCCTGATTTTCAGAAGTATTTAAGTTGTAATTACGCTTTTACATTAAAAACTTAATTTAAAACGGTCATTCGATTTTTATTCTTAATATTTTTTCGTTGCTGATCAGTGATTTGAGTCCTTAAATGAGTTTCAGCAATATTTAAACAAAAAAAAAATAAAGATGCGTAAATGTTTGATTGAAATGTTGTTGTAAAAATGAGCAACTAACAATTAGTTACGCGACGAATTTGTTGAGAAAATCAGCCTGTTTGTCCTACGACACATTTCTTACATTTTGATGATAATAGCGAACAAAATTGAATCTATCAAATGACTGCATTGGCTAGCAGTTAAATTTATTATTTGCAATTATGGATTAAGTATCAACAGGACCGGTCTTAGGCCGATCGGGCCTCGCTTTAGCAGGGGCGTGCTTAGAGTTTTAGCGGCCCTGTGCGAAAATAAATAAATTTTATTTATTTATTTCCTATCTCCTAAAGCATAATTAGCCGCGGATCCAGATTGGGGTCATGACCCCCCCCCTTAACCGACTAAATATAGCAAAAAATTGCATTTTTGGTACTTATATTACGAAAAAATTGTCAAAATCCCCCTTTTTGCCCAAAAATTGCACTTTGACCCCCCCCCTTTCCGAAAATGACCCCCTCATTACCCAGAAGCTGGATCCGCCCTTGAGCATAATACATATAAATTATAAAACATGTACACCGCAACATGCATCAATCCCAGCTCATAAAAACCGGCAATTACTTTGACATTTTACTATAAAATTGTTATATAACGTAAATTAAGAATAAAAAAGAAAGAAAGACACAGACACAACAAAATTTACCCAAAACAAACATTTATTTGGAAAAAAGAAAATTCTAGAGATAAATAAATAAAATTAAAAGAAAAAAAAAACGATTTAGTGAAGAATAATTTTTCTAACTTTTTGAGCAGCAAATTGATCAATTAAATTCGAAAAATCTAAAAAAATACAAAAATCAATCTGCGCATCGCACTTGTACTGGGAAAAATAGAGATTTTTCAGTCATTTTAATGCAATTCCACGTCAAAAAACTCATGAAAAAAAAATTTTTTTTTTGACCAACCATTTCCAATGTTAGCAAAATTTGGTGTGAAGGACACATATAACAAGATAAGAAATCCTGCCAATTTTTAGATTTCTACTTCAAAAATTGTAAGAAATACAATTCTATTAAAATACTTAAAAATTACGAAAAAAAGAAGAGCTTTTACAACTCTGACTGTAACTTCTTTTCTAATTATAGTCGAATAAAAGCTCAAAAAGCACTGTAAATGAAAAAAAAGTTTTCCATTGATATGTTACATAACTTTCTTACGACAGGTTTAAGCTTCTAAGTGCCCCAAAATGGTTTTAAAATCACTACTTTTACCAGAAAAAATGTGATGCGCAGCAAAAAACTCAACCACTCTCTGCCGCCAGACACTCCGCATGCTGCTTAGAAGAGTACAGGGAAAGATAATTAGGGCGATTCTGTAAAGATTGCTGCCGACCGTTTTTAAAAATAATCAGTGTAATAAGTATTATCGCTCTTAATACAAGAAAAGCATTAATACTTTGTGGGCCAATTGTATTTGGAGCGATAACAATTTAATTTTTTTTTCTAGAAATTATCTAAGCACCAAAAACACAGTCCCCTGACTGTCCGAATCCCATAGTTTAACTGTTAAAGATAGTATTTCAAAAAACCTATTAACACTACATAAATTTGGCAATTAATATCTAAAAATAGAATAATGAAGCTATATTTTTCTTATGAAATAAAGTATAATTACGTATTTCTAAAACTTAAAATTGTCAAGTAAATTCTGTCCAGAGTTTTTTCGAACAGTCCCCTGCAACAAATTCAAAGCTGTAATACGAAAAATCTATAACTTTTGCAAATTCTTTTTGGCATGAAGTTTAAAGTAATCAGTGTGAATTTGACGAAATCGCCGTGAACGGTGTTGAAACGCCACTTTGTTTAGTTCGAGAGCCACATTTGTGCTGAAAGTATGCATCGTGATCGTTGCGAAAACAGTCCTCTGGGAAGTGATTTTATTAATGGCAATTAGTTTAAATATGAAACATATTAGTTATTATGTCCACGATTTCTGCCTAAATTTATAGGTAGTCTTGAAACTAATTATGTTCCAATAGTTTTGCAGATATTACGCTACAAAGGGCAAAAATACAGCTACCTAGCACAGTACCCTGCCTAGTTATACTAGGCAGGGGAGTAACCCCTATCATGATTTATCAGAAAAACATAAACTTCAATTGGCCCTCTTTCAAACCAAAGTAATAGATTCATTTTCTGAGCAATAGTATTATAATTATACGAACATTTCAAAAAACCATGAGAACCATGATTTCGAGTGAAGAATGACGAGTTTACAGAGAATCGCCCATTAAAGAGTCATATGTCTTAAAATTCTCACTCGAAAGCGTTGCTAGCTCTTAAACTATTAGCAAAGCATTTTGAAAACTTTTCAAACAAATTTAAGTGGTTGAAATTAAAGTTTCTCTGGAATGAAATTTATAAAACTTTGTGTGTAATTCAGTTCCATTCACATCATCAAATTCCAACGCCAAGTTATTGCAATTAGGTATTAAATTATGCTCTTCCACATTCCAAAGTTTTTAATGTTAGAATATTGCAAAGAAATCCAAATATCTTGTTGAAGACTTTTTTTTTTTGAAAACACTCCCATTTGGACATAATAGATTGACTCGTAAAAAATTGTTTGCTAACACTCTTTCTACGAAGAGTGTTAACAGGAGGACAAGAAATTTCAATAGTATTCATTCCCAAAGCGAGAGCTAAATCTTTCACTGCAATTTTAGAATTTTAGGACGGATACAAAAGAATGGCGATCACTTCATTGAGGGGCCCTACGTCGGCACTTTTACGATATTTAATCTTAAAATATGAAATTTTACGCAATTTTCTTTTATGTTTTCGTTGGGGTGAGGGCTAATCTCTCCGGATATGTTTTGGAATTGAATACAAAAAAAAGCCGGGGGGGGGGAGAGGATTGGCACAATTTCAGTCCGTTTTTGATGACATTTGGGACAGAAATGTTGTTCGGAACTCTTCCCTGAAACATTTTTTGAAATTGTAATTCCAAAAAAAAAAAAGCAATTTTTAGACGATCTTTGGTGATGCCAGGAAAAAAGAAGTTGGGGAACACAAACCCAAAAATTCTTTTCCTACAATTTTTCGGCATAGTTAAAAAAAAAAAAAAAAAACACGTAATTTTAGATGATTTCGATGACATTAGGGGATAACGGAGGATTCAAGTCAATAGATCTCTGATGATGTCAAGAGGACAGAAGTAGGGGGCACAACCCGGCGAATTCTCTTTCCACAATTTTTCGATATCGAAGTTTAGAAGCAAAAAAAAAAAAAAAAACGTAATTTTAGATGACTTTGATGATATTAAGAGAAGGGAGGATTCAGGTTAAACTCCGTAAGTGTTTCAGAATTAAAGACTGAAATTTTTGTATTCAACAGATGTAAACCACGGTATGCAGTTAAGGGTAAGTAATAAAAATTTAAAAAAAAATCGCCCCTCCCTTGAGAAATTTTTGGATCCGCCCTTGAGAATTTCAAAGTCAGTGTTTCTGAACTTTTCTAAAAAAAATAAGCGTTATTTCTGTAGCTGAACAGCAGTATTTAAATTCATAGTAGAATTTTGCTTTGCTTTCCTAGTAAAATTAACTTGAACAAGCAAATCGTACCATAAACATAAAAAGGTGAGAAATTTGAAACTTTCAATATCCCTTGCAAGAGCGTTCGCTTCAGTTTTGCATTTTGACTCAGTTACAGTTTCAGATATTTCAATTAATTTATCCTAAATATCCGCCAATTTGAAATCTAATATCTTTGATACTTTCGATTCGGCATTCCCATCTTGTGGCTATAGGCTATAATATTAAAATTTTTAACATACAGCTTTAGAATGTCCCATCGCTGAGTAGAGGCAGAAAATAAGATTTATATTTGCTGAATTTTTCCAAAAAACAAGTTTGCCTTTGCATAAGAAACGAATTGAAGAATTGGCCATACCACCAAGAGCGGTTTGTATTTTATATATTTTGAAAGTTTGAAGAAAAAAGTGTTTTTTTTTTCAAAGTTTTTTTACTCACGCACACACAAAAATATTTTTTTCTCTTGTAATATTTTAGCGGCCCCTAAATTTCAAAATATTTTAGCGGCCCTGTGCGGTGGCACAGTTTGCCACCCCCTAAGCACGGCCCTGCGCTTTAGCAAGGGGCCCAACGCCGACAAATTGTTTTTGCCTTTAGATAAATGAGAAAAAAGCTATATCAAAATAAAAAGCTAATTAGAAATATTTAACTGATGTTTAATCTGTTTGAAAGTAATGGTGTTACGTTTAGTTCAATTTATGGTGTAGGAGAACTTTCTGAAACTTTTGACGTCTCTATTATTCTATTGAAGTTATCAAATACATTCCCAAACCTACTACTGTCAGATAAATTATTAGAAAAATTTACACATATCTCGATTTGAACATCTTCATTCCAGGTTCGTACCAACGGCAGCTCATACTCTATTGTCAAAAAATATAAGGGAAAAAAACCATAATCGCCCTGTCTCAACATCAAAATTCTAAATGATTATCGTCACTTAATATTATGACCATAGGCACAGGGCCTTATTGTACTGGGGTCTCCAATTAAAGGGGCAATTAAGGTATTTACTTGTTTATTTGGAGGCGGGGCTATTAAAAATCATCAACAGTCAAATGTTCTTCAAGAAAACACTACCGAAATAAAGATACCGTAAAATGGGGTGAATCGGGACACTTTGCAGCTTTGATTGTAAAAAAAAAGTAGTTAAAAGATTTTTTCTAAATTTTATTTTTTGGTTAAAAACTTCGGTCTTGATTTGCTTTTAATATTCCAAGCAAAGACAAAACATTTTGAACAGTTATTATTTGTGTATATAGGAGTTTAGGAGTGTTCCGAATCACCCCGCTGATAGGGGTTAATCGGAACACATGTTAATTATTTTTTTTTTTCGATTTAACCTGTAATAAGTCTCACAAACATGAGTAATATTGATGGGGGAGAATAAGAACAGATAGTTACTGTCAAATAAAAATTTATTTTCTATTTAGTGAGCACTTATGATTTGTCAAAATTCAAATAATTTTGAACTTATGAAAAATGAAAATTAATTTTGAGAAATGCTTCTGAATTGAAATACAAAGCTTTAACAAAAATTGAAGTCACTTATGTCGTCCACAAATATGTACTTGTCTTTAAAACTAGCCGTTGTATCTTTGCTTAAGTTTTTTCATAACATCTTCTGGGATGAACACGGCCTTTTCTTTAGTTTCTTGAAATCTATGGGTTTCAGGAATCGTCCTGCCACTGTCTGTGTGCTGGACTTGTGCTACATAAAGTCTGTATGACTTTCCCCCGTGTATTTTAAGTGAAAAGAAGTCTCCTGGAGCAAAAACTTTTTAAATCTACAACTTTCTGTCATTCTGAGACCTAGTTGCTCACGAGAAGGGATAAGCAGTGATAAATCCTTGTCCTTGAAGACTAGAAGAATGGTGGTTAGAATCTTGATTTTTCAAACAGTTTCTTTTAAATAAGTTTGAATTTGAGCAACAGAACAAAGTGTTCCGATTCACCCCGCAAATCCTTATCCTATGACACTATGAAGAATTTTTCATTTTTATGCTACAATTAAAATATGTTGTCTCTTCTAATGAGGTACTCTGTTGCTCAGATATATGCATAATTAAAATATACTATTCCTAGATTTGAAACATAAAGAGGTCTGTACTTACACACAAAGTTTCGCAGACCATGAAAACTTGATATTTTTTAGCACCCGCTTGTAGGCTTGCACAGAAGCCAATAGTGTTGCCAGTATGACAAAAATATTTTTTTCCTACTTCTTATAATATTAGCTTTCTAAAAAAAACTAACTGCCAAAAATATCCAACGGTATATTTATGAAAAATATCTTTGTATGATTAAGAAGTTTTGTTCCAAATTACCCCGCTGTTCCTATACACCCCACTTTACGGTATGTTTAAGGTGCTAGTATGAAACGTAAAATGGTAGGTGTACAAGCACTTGGGCCGAAAAAACACTTTTTTTTATTTCGAAGTTCTAATAGTGCGGAAAAGGTGTCTTGTTATTACGTAACTTTTTCGATAAATCATCGAGTCCACACACTGCAGAAAACTACAGCATTTCATCGACTACAAGATTTCAAAATGAAAACAGCTAGCTTGAACTAAATAATAGTACATTACTACATAGAAACGCAGACTGAAAAAACAATATAGACAGACAACTGACGTGGTCCTAAGAAGGCGGCGATGGAGTGGAAGAGAACCGTAGGCCCAGGCGAGCGACGTTGACTGGATTGCTGCCCGACGTCTGCGCATGAGAGCTTCTAAGGCTTTTCGCAACTGGAAAACATCATTTCAACCTGGTAGTTTTTTTTTTCTACCTTATTGTCAGTTTATCTAAAAAAATACTACGGCTGTTTCATTTAAAAATTTATCCATCAAAAACCAGAAACGCCCAAAAATTTAACTTTTTTATTATTTTGGGTAATTTTAGGGTTAATGTGTGACCGGAAGATATTAACTAATCAAAACCAAATCAAAACACAATGTTTTAAGACTATATTAGAAAACGTTACAAACTATTGCATAACGAAAACATCTAATTCAAAAATTCAAAAAAAAAAATCGCAAAAATGAAGTTTTTTCATATTTTGTCAAAGTTTTTGTCACCCTAGGCGCGACCGGAAGATATTAATCGATTTCGATATTTTTTTTTCTCTTTTTATCTCTCTTTTTGTCTTCATAATTAGCAACTTTTCCGCACGAAGACATTTGCAAACATCTAATTTAAAAAAAAATAAATAAAAAATCGCAAAAATGAAGTTTTTTTCATTTTTTGTCAAATTTTAGGCCTTATGCGCGACCGGAAGATATCAATCGATTTCGATAATTTTTTTTGCTTCTTTTTGTCTTCACAATTAGCAACTTTTCCACGCTATTACAATACGAAAACTCCCAATTAAAAATTTTTTAAAAAATCGCAAAAAATGAATTTTTTTCATTTTTTGTCAAACTTTAGGCCCTATGCGCGAACGTAAGATATCAACCGATTTCAATATTTTTTTCCCTTCTTTTTGTCTTCATGATTCGCAACTTTTCCGCACTATTACAACTTCGAAATAAAAAAAGTGTTTTTTCGGCCCACCCTAATGTTTAAGGGAAATCCAAGAGCATTTTTCACCCAATGAGTTTGACTCCAAGAGCGTTTACAAAAGGGGACCCATGAGACCTTATTTTCTCCAAAAATCAACAATCACATTTAATCAAGATAATTTCTTAGCTTTTTGCCCAAAAAAAGAAAACTTACGAGAGGTTATAGCAAGCTGTCCTGCATAGTTCCTGAATTTCTCTATTATACCTGACATTGCCGAAGATTGTTTAGAATTGCATTTTAAAACCTCAACGAGGAAAAATGTCTGAAAGAGCGCTACACCTTGAAATCCTCTACGTCACTATTCAATGCCCCCATCTCCAAAATTTAAACTTATACACCCCACTATTTACCTTGCCACTATTACAACTTAGCTCTTGGGAATAGAATCAAAACTTGTCTGAATGCAATATGCTTTTTCGGAAACATGAAACAGTTATATAAGTAGTCTTTTCATCATCGACGGAGGTCAGGGAAGGCGCATAAAATAGAAAGAAAGGTTCATCTGTAATGGCTTGTTTTAGCAAGTTAGTTCTTTTTTTTTTTTTTTTTTGTAAAAAAATAGTGAAACAAAAAGTTTTTCATTTTGAAAATAGTTATATTTATTTAAGCCTCAAACTAAATGTAATCATTTTGCAAAGGAATTCGCCGCCAGAGTTCTCCAATCGGGCCCAACATTTGCTAAACCCGGCCCTGAGTATCAATGTGCCCATTCTCTGGAAAGAAATAGATAATGGAATAGAAATGCTAAATAATAATCGTAGTAAGAAAATTGTTGCTGAAAATATAGGGAAAAAATAACAGCAGGAAAAAGCAAACTGAAACGAAAAGGAAAATTTTGATAGACATGTGCAATTATTCAGCTTTAATTTATTCAGATAATTTACTGTTCTAAAGTAGAACACAAATAAATCGCAAAGTTGATAAAATGTGGTGCGTTTTCTAAAACTTAGGCTGAACTAGTGAAGTAAGCCAAAAAATAATCAGAGAACCTATAGATAAAATTCTTAAGAGCAATTTAATTTTCTTTATTTTCAATGCTGTTTTCCATATTGTTTCAATCAATAGATTTTTTGGTGTTTATTAATGAAAGTCATCATTACTTTAAAACTGAAACTTGTAAAGAACAAAAATTCATTAAAGTTCGGTGAAACAGAAAAAATTAGCAAACGATAACGAGGAAATTGAAAAACTGAAGTTTTGTTAGAACAATGAGATTGAAGTCACTTTATTTGATAATTCTGATCGTTTATCTATTCCCTTGCTCAAAATGAAATTCCCACTTTTAGAGAATTCAAGTGGCCTTTAAAGGAGGAAAGCGAGCAAATCTGGTTAACTTTCAGCTTTTACTTTTGAGGATTAAGAGCCAACAAGCTGATTAAAACTCCATTTTGTTATCTCACGTTTGATTTCAAAACGGGAGAAAATGAACTGTATTTGAACTCTTTCTGAAATGGAAAAGGAAATGAAATTCATTTTACAACATCCATAATCCCATCCAGAATAAAATGAATCTCTTTTATTATCGTTTACAACTCTTTTCACTCTTCAAAAATATTAGCGTCACAAGTAGCAGATTGCTTTCCCCCCTTTTCTTCTGTCTGCTTTTAGCTAACTGCAATTTTTACCAATGTCCGTTTCTGTGCCCTTCAAAAGTGTCGTTGTTTTGCTCTCGATTATTCCTAACACCTGCAACTAGTAAACCATACGATTGTGTAATAATTGAAAAAATAAATTACTAGCCATTAAAAAAGTTTCTGGGTGTAAGAATTTTTTGCCCTCGGCGCCCCGTTATCGAAATATGAGGTCGTACATTTTAAATTTAGGGAGTTTCCGTGTGAAGGGGGAAAACGCTCTTTGCAGTTGAATGCATTCTTGTGAAATCGGATGGTGCTTTCAATATTTAAGTCCTTAAATTTGGGGCTTTTCTTAAAAGGACTTTGAGTCGATTACGGGGTCAAAAACAATTCACGTCGAAAAATTGTCTCAATATGCTCTTTCGATTGCTTCCTATTCCAGTTTTTTTATTCATTGCTACACTATTTCTGGTAAGCACAGAAATATGCTCCCTTTCAACGGGGTTTGCTCGTTATAAGCGAGTTATGCTCCTATAGATTTAACATTGTACTACCAAATCTCTCTGATTTCTTCGCTAAAGCTGCGTTCTTATGAAATCAGGACTGCTTGTATGCGTGTTCAACTTTCCTTTGAATAATAATCGTCTGCCAGTCTCTTCCCAACTTAAATCTTCACAAATATACCGCACCATCATGTTTGGCATAAATACCGTGTCTCCTAGTTGTAGTCCCATCTACTCACAAACTTAACTTACTGTCCTGAGAGCTTTTGCGCTGGTAAAAGAGATGAACCCTACCCTTGAGAAAGCTATTTACTATATTTTTTGCATAGTGCTTTATTTATGTTAACTAGACTACTGTTTGTAAAAAATGCGGCACCACGAAGGAATGACCCGAATGAAATGAAATTTGTTGCAATCAGTTAGCGTGTCAGTTCTAGGATGTTGATTAGAATTTCGGAGCCATCCCTCATGGCTCCATGGCCCTTTGAACCGCTGCTGAAAGCATAGAAACAGAGGGTTGTCGAAATAGGCAGTGGTGATTTGTGAGTGGCAAACGTTTAGTGAGACGTCCACGATGAAATAGGGTGAAATCTTAGCAACTTATGGAATTTGAATGGTGAGAATCATCGACCTTCAAGAAAGAGGTTTTTCCTATCGCCCAATGGAAGCTCGTACACAGTTTCACAATGACGATAACTTGGAAGAAGTGGACAAATTGAAAAACTGGGAATGAACGATAGAAGAAACGCTTCCAAACAGTAGGAAGGTCTCATAATGTCGGTTGCATCGATTTGTTGACGTCTGCTGTACCGTGGAAAGGATTCTTTCATGCAAGATTCTCCTTACGGTAGCGGCTGCGTCTTCAGTGGGTTCATCAGCACAGAGCCTAGCGGGCTAATTAGCAACACGTTGTCTTTTCCGATGTATCCCGCTTTATTTTGAAGATCCACGATAGATGCGTTAGTGGTAGGTGCTATAATGGTGAACCCTTCAGAGTACGCTATCGAACCTCATAGGGTGTATAGAAAAACTTTTTTTCTTCGAAATTTAATTTACTAAATTGATAAAAAGTTGTTCCTACCGACCCACATATTCCACAGAATTTTTTATTCGGATCAAAAATTGTTTAGGTGTCCTACACGAGACCTGAAGTTTACGATTTTCTTCTAATATACACAGTTCAGTCACATTAATGTGACCACCTGTCAAAAGTCAGAATAACCACCTTTCTTTGAACGGACTGCTGCGAGACGTGCAGGAAGAGAGTCAATTAGGTACCTGAAGGTTAGGTCACTGGGATGTTGAGCCAAATATTTTAAGTATAATTTTACAATTGCAAAAATATTCATGTTCGAGAGATCCATAATAAATTTCTGGTGAATTTAAATTGAAAACTGCTGTTGTTGTTACAATTAATGCGGAGTATACTGCCAAAATGTTGCTCGGTATGATACAAGTTATTCAGTTATTCTAGCAAAACTTTAAACATGCATTTTATCAGAAAATAGATCGTTTTCACGAGTATTAAAAAAAAAAAAAAAAAAAACAATGTTATGCTAAATTTTCGAACATAATATGTGTTGGGGGGGGGGGGGGGGACCAAGCATCCTGAGGTTAAAGAGAACCATATATGGAGCCTTATCAATTTGTTGATTTGGTATGGAATAAACCCATTGTATCTTTTATCTTTGGCGCTTGATTCAAAAATTATAGTTATTACAACTCTTGTTTTTAAAATTGTAATATGTTTAATTTCCTACGGACAACACAGTCAATGAATAATTTTTAAGAATATTAAACTTACTTCGGAGAGATTTCTTTGCTTGAATTTTGCCTATTCTTCAAAATTTGACAGTTCTTGAGTTAAAATGCGATGCGTAACAAATGGTACAAGTTTTGACTTGGGAAATACTAGGTGGCTTTCGGAAATCACGTAATTGGTGGAAGGAATCTTCATTGATGCAGGGTTGGAGGTTGGAGCACAAAAAGAGCTCAAAGCGAAAATACTGTTGAGTTTCCAAACATTTTAACAAAATGACAGTGTCCATGGCGCTTCTTTTTTTTTTTTTTTATTTATTTGCTGTTATAAAAGAGAAGCGACAAAAGGAAGCGTTTGGCTATTCTGAAACAATCTCGAAAGATTGCTCATAAAAGCACCCCACTTTCTCTTCGTGTAGCTCTCAGTGTCAAGGTCAAGAAAGCTTTTGACAAGAGGAGGGAGTTTGTAAAATGAGGGCCAAAAAGCACTTAGCCGGTCTTAGAATCAAGCATAGGTTTTTGATAAGCATCGGGCTGGTGGCTGGTCAGTGCATAATGACGCAGGACAGCACAACGACGACTGAAGAAAGAAAAAAGTGAATGGCTCTTTTTCGCTGGGGGGTCTTAGCTGAATGTTTCTTTTTCATTGCATGACTCATCTTGGATTACACGTCTCGAGGCCTTGCAAAAGAAATCCCGGTGCTGTAGAGAGACCTCTCACGCGTATTGTCTCATTTTTCAACACGCTAGAGGTCTCAAGTTTCAAGTTTTAAAATATTTTGTTTCTTTCCTCCAGAATACTTTATCAAAACAAGCAACATATTTCATGCCTTTACATACTTTTAACATACATACTTTTACATACCTTGCATGCTTTTAACATACATACTTTTACAAACTTTACATGCTTTTAACCTTTACATCTCGTGAGTGGGGGAAGGGGGACAGACGCATTCTATCGAAAAAAAACATGTATTATGGTGACTGTTACCACGCATAACTTGAATATTTAACAAAATAAGTTTGAGGCAAAAGGTAAACTTCGAAACCTGGACCCTATGTCCACTCCGCTGAGAAAACTGGACCTTATGCTATCACTGTCCAAAAATGTGGACCTTATGGCTGGCGGACCTTCTGTCTCTCGGATTTTCTACCCCTCGAACCTTTTGGACGTGGATCTTTTGTTTGTGGACCTTTTAGTTTTGGACCTTTTGGCTTTGGACTTTTTTAAGGGGTCTCAATTTTTTTAAAGATTTACGCATAGCATTGAAGCTATACTAAAAATACGTGTATTTTTAAGGAAAAAAGAAAAAAAACGGTTTATTGAAAATTTCCTTAAACGAGTCTTTATTCATTTTGCTTGCATAGGATTGACCCTATCGGCCTGTCGCAACTGTGAGGGTCCCCAATGACCTTAATGGGCCCAAAGGGGAAGCAAAAAATGAATATGATAAATGATTTACATAGTGCTGATATACAATGGGGCCCCAAAAATGCAATTTGACGGGCCCCCTTTTCTGTAAATCAGCCACTGCATTTTGTCGTTGAATCTTCAGGAGGCCTCCAAAGTATTGTGGGCCTAGGACCTTACTATTAGTAAGTCTGAGTTTTTGGCCTCATTTTTAAAGGATTACGCATTAAAGCTATGCAAACAATACGTGTATTTTAAGAAAAATAATTTCAAACTAACTATTTGCTAATTGGAAAAAACTTCCTTAAACGAGAACCTTTATTAATGCTGCCGGCATTGGCCTGATCATTTCGCAGCTGTGAGGGCCCCCATGACCATAGGGGCCCCGAAGGGGGCAACAAACTGCATTTTGACCCGCCCCTAAACCTGTAAATCAGCCACTGCATTTTGCCTTTAAATCTTCAGGGGCCTCCAAATTATTTTGGGCCTTTTGCCTTTCTATTAGTTAGATAATAATAGCTTAATTGCAGGGCCCAATTAATTGGCAACAATCAGGGTCTTCACACTGTGCTTAAAATCCCTGGCTAATTGCTACTTTGAGTTTTGAGCACCTCCCAATAAAACTCGTGATTTTCCATAACAAATTCTCAAATCCAAAATTTTGATTTTAAAAATTTGACACTCTGCGGTTCCGAGGCCCCCTGCTTTGCTGGAGGCCCCAGGCTCGCGCCTCATGCGCCTATTGGGTGATCCGCTACTGTATTTACCTGATCAAAGACTTCACATGATGGCAGAACATGTTCTATTTTAAGAGATATACATACCCATATTTTCTTTTGTTCCTCTTTTATAAGTGTAGATTTAGCAGTCGCTTCTCAATTTTTGTAATAATCTTCCATTGTTGTTGATAACCCATAATCCTTATACTTTAAAGTTTTAAAGTTCTTTATTTCTGTTGATTTTGTTATTTTTTTAACGATTTATGAGTAAAATTGATCTGTTCTTAGAGCTTAATAATTTTTTGAAGTCATGTGTCACAATAATAAAGCAAGAGCTACTTCATATCTGATGAAATCATAAATAAATATAAACTTTTAATGTGTAACTTTTTTCCCCCAAGTGTAAAAGCCTATTGAGTGCAAAAACAACACCAGTCAAAATTACATTTTAAATTTTCCTGAGCCAGATTTAGACTGAAGCTATGTAGTTTTTGCATGATAGCAGTATACATGCATGCTATGGTGCAGGAAAAAAAATTGTTCAATTATTTGAAAATTTGGAGCAGCTATGACGTTTTTTGTCTCTCCTGAAAAATTTGAAATTCTTGACTGATGTTGTTTTTGCACTCACCGATTCAATTGCGTCGAGAAGTTACGCCAGTTTTATAGTTTTCGGATGAGTAATTTGTTAAAAAATCGGTGGCCTTGGAACTTGAATGCACCTCGTATAGCTATGTTTCTACGAAAGTAAAACTTAGAAAATGTGTGGCGTTAAAAACAGAGTAGATATTTAACCATTTTCCTTTGCCCCGCCAACCCCCTCCTCTACACACTGTTCGTTTTCGAATTTCTTACAGCCACTAATGATTCCGTTTGGAGAAGAGGTGAACTTGCTCGTTGAACGTTCGTTTTGAGAAAATCAGGAGAGACATTCGAGGAAATGTGTGGCGGAAGAAAGAGCGACAGAGGTCTCAGAGCACTTGCTTTATTCGTGGGGGTGTGTTACAGAGTGTGGTCGTAGTCATCCTTCTGCTGGCGTGCGTCGGAGAGCAGCTGCAGCCAGAGGGCGGGCGGGAGGGCGTCGGGAGCCGGAGGCGGCGGACTGCGCTTCCGGTTGTAGTTGAAGCAGCAGGCGCGGAACATGGCGGTCCCACAGGCGTTGGCGCACTCCGGGCCGCACGCATTACACGCCAAAGAGAGCACGTGCGCGGGCGGCAGGACGGCCAGCAGCATCATCAGGCCCAGCACCACCATCTCTGGAAAAGAGAAAGGCAACACGTTTTCGAAACAATTCCATTCATTTTCGTTTCAAATGTTTCGTTCGTGCATGTTTTTGCTCATATCATTTTTTGGGGAGAAATCGCATTTGCCTACATATAGAAACTGACCTGTAAATGGACGGTCCCCCAAATAGACATTTGCCCATAGTTCTGTCATTTTCTTGTGAAAACACTCTACTTGAAAATACACTCATCAAGCTCCCTGTTGAGCTTCATTGCATGGAGATATAAGATCTCGAAGTGTACACAACTAACTAGGTTCGTCGTTCTCCAGAACATTTTCCCAAAGGTCTGTCACTAGTTTGTGAAAATACATAAATTCTAATTAAAAATACACTCATCAAGTTTCCGGTAGACCCTCAGCGTACATAGATATAAGATCAAAAGATCACGAAATGTACACTTTCTCGGTCATGTACGTACAGAAAGGGCCAATTTTCGTCACCACTGAGGATTAGCCTTACGACTAATGACCAATTTAGGAAATATACAGGGTGTCCTGAAATAGACTGACTGCTTTCAAAAATCCATATCTGGAGAACGGTAAATGATAAAAAAAATTCTTGCCGAAAATTCATGTGATTGGCTAAGAATTTTTTCTCTCAGTATTATAAGTTTTAGTTTAAAAAAATTTCAACAGATGACGCTGCACATAGTATGCCCCCATAGATATGCGGTATCTTTTGGAAGAACCCAGTCCAATCTTGTCCGCTGTACTTCTAGGATATTTAGTTGAGCGGTCAGAGTAATGGGCTAGTAATCCTAAGGTTCCAGAATCGAAGCCGATGATAAGAATTCATTTTGTCAGGTACATACAAAAGGCAAAGAACAAAAATTGCATTTCACTTCGGAATTTTAATGTTTGCAATTACTTTACAATATTTTCTTACTGTAGTACACTAGCTGTATTATGTAATTTTGTTCAATATCTAACGGGTCACCAAGTGTGTTTTAAGATTTTTTTTTTTTTTTTTTTAACAATAAGCGATTTCCTCTCGAATCTTTGAAAACCGTCTGTTAACTGAGATGTGATTGCAGCTAGGGGCAGACAGTAAGAAAATATTGTAAAGTAATTGTAAACATTAAAAATTCCGAAAAATTGTGATGTAAAATGCCATTTTTGTTCTTTGACTTTTGAATTTACCTGACAAAATGAATGCTGATCGTCTGCTTCGATCCTGGAACCTTAGGATTACTAGTCCATTGCTTTGACCGCTCGACCAAATATCCTAGAAGTACAGCGGGCAAGATTGGACTGTGTTCTTCCGAAAGACACCGCATATCTATGGGGGCTTACTATCTGCAGCGCCATCTGCTTATTTTTTTTAAACTAAAACTTGGAATTCTGGGAGAAAAAAATTCCTGGCCAGCCACATGAATTTTCTGCAAAATCATTTACCGTTCTCCTGTTATGAATTTTTGAAAAGAGTCAGTCTGTTTCAGGACATCCTATACAGGGTGGTTATAAATTAACGTGAGGTGTTTGGAGCTCTCTAGCGCGTGAAGTACTGGGGGAAACATTGCCAAATTTAATGGCCACACATATTAGACCATGGAATTTCGATTTCTGAAATGAAAAATAGTTTAAAAAATGGCTAACAGGGGCAATTTTGGAGCTGCAAAAGTGTATTACTCTGCTTGTCGAAGAATTAAACGCTATACTGACAAAGTATGCGTGCATTTTATTTGAAAAAATGGCTTTTTTATCACAAAGTAGATCAATGTGATCACCGTTGTGAAGTTGCAAGAACTGGATACGATGCACAACATTTTCCACGGCAGCTCGTAACATATCAGAATTGATTTCTCTGAGTTTTAAAGTTGCAATATCTTCTTGCTATATCAGAAACAAGTCTTTGATACACAACACTTTTCAGCTATAACCATAACCAAAACTCACATGGATTGAGATTGGGCGATCATGGAGGACATATCGGAAATTCTACGACGATCCTATTAAACCTCATTTGCAAATAACAATTAGTTTTTCTTTGTGAAATTGCTTTGTACAGTATTTTTTTTAATTCAATCCGCGATATTCAGAGAAAAAACTGCTACAGCGCCAAATTTTCCCCTGGGGCGATGTTTTTAACTGATTTCTTTTTAAGTTCAGAAATCAAAATCCCATGATCTAATATGTGCGCCCATGAATTTTGACAATATTTCGCGCTAGAGGGCTCCAAACACCTCACGTTAATTTATAACCACCCTGTATTAGTGAAAAGATGGTGCAAAGGAAGCTCAACTGGAAAACAAACCACTGTCGTGGACGATTTAGGATTAGTTCTATCTTTCGGAAAACACCTCCTTTGACTTATGTGTTGACAGAAGTTCCATCGCAATCAAATTCGTCACATCTATCTCATTATCAGTGACTGACAAGAAATTTACTATGCGTTTGAAAGAGGCCTATCTTTGCGATAATCGAAATAGAAACCAAACTGACCATGGTCATAATTTTGATCGATTGGCTGTTGTGATATACTGGTTCTAGTTTTTCCCTTTCTCGCCGAACTTTGTTTCCATCTACAACGTTCACTTCGTGAAATAATAACATCTTGAAGTTCAGCCGAGAGATACGATTGCAGCGCTCGCTCGGTCAGAAAGTCTGTATCGGGCAATATTCTTGCTGCGGCTGGAAATATTTATCATGGCTCACTATAGAAGAGCGATTCCCCTCCCCCCCTCAAATGGGCAGCTATAAAATTTATTTCAATTTGGAATGTGATGATGTAATTGTAAAAATTACTTTGGTTGAAGCTCAACGCGCTATAACCAAATTTTAGAAAAACACTAAGTTTCGAAATTTTCACGCGTCCCCAGAAATGTTTTGGGGAAAAAATAAAAAATACGTGTTTTCTAAAATCATTCGAGGCAAAATTTTGAGCTAAATCATAAATGGGCTTACGAAGGACCAATGTTTTGAAGTTGTTTTACGGGATTTAGAAAAGACAGTAAAGGATTTATTATAAAAATGTTGCGAAAAAATTCTTAGGGAATAATACAAATCCTAAGTATGAAAAATGAATTAAAGCCTTCTTAAAAATTACATTTGGGTGCTCAATGTCATTGAAAATTCAATTTTTTGCACCTCGCTTCATTGTTTCCCCTTAAAATTATGGGAGCTGTGAGCTACGAGCTCCCCTTAAAATTATGGGAGCTGTGAGCTACGAGCATATAGAGAGCGCTTCCGCCAGGACATTTCTGCAATGGAAACTCGATACAAGTATCAAGAACGGTGGACTCGTAACAAGCTAGGCGAATACTGTTGGAATCTTATTAGAGAAGTTTGTGATAGGGTTTTTAAGAGAGCATTCGCAGTTTTGACATTTACAGCTACATGAAGTATGAAATTTGGGAATTTTTTTTTGAGTACCATTATTTTTTCATCAAAATCGCTTCAATTCTTCTGAATTTTTTAACAACACATATTTTATGTGTTTTATAACAGTGTTAAGCCTTATAATTGTTTCTATCAAAAGGTAAATGACAAATATATTGAATGTGTGTTACATAAATGTCATTAAAGTGAAGTAAGTATTAAAGGTATTTTAAAATTTTTCGATTTTTCAAAAATCTGTGGGTGATGGAATATTTTTACTGTCATATTCTTTTTCAGCACCCCCTAAAATATAAAGATCACCACTTACTCAATGAGGAACAGAAACCTTGTTTACCAGTGTAATTAGGTAAAACAATGTAAATAAATTAATAAATAAACAAATACGTACGTGATTTAATAAATGAATGAATAAGTAAACAAAATGATCTATTTCACTTTGCTCCGCGTGCATGTGACAAATTGCATAGAACATAAAAATTAAAAAATGCCTAATATAAACTAAATAAGGACTATAAACTAAATAAGGACATCAGTAGATCTCAATCAATAGCTCAAACGATAATTACAAAACTTTTATTATTTTATAATAACAAGGAATATTTTTGAAAAACCACAAATATTACGACAGAGGTATCAAATTTTGAAAATGGCTTGTGCAAGTTTTTTTATTGATCTTTGGAGATATTTAGTTTTTGACAAGAGTCAGTAAAATGTCTAGGAACTTCGTTAAAATACTATTAGATAGGTGGCGCTGTAAGCTATGAAAATATTTTACAGATATCACTTATGAGGAAAATGATGAAAGTGACATTAGTAACGATGATGAATATTTTTTAGATGAATGTGATGAAGATTATTTCTTCTTTATGTTTGTAAATACACAACACACAAATAATTTTACTGGAAAATAGAGTTCGTAAAATTTAGAAAAAGATCTTTTCACTTGTTCCAGACAGAAAACGAAAGTTATAATTGAAGGGACAAGTGCATAAAGGCAATATGTGACAATATTTTTAATTTCTAGAAAAAGTTTTCAAAAAAAAATATTACCTTAAGGTGAGAAGGGACTTTCAAAAAATCGATTTTTCTTTGATATTTCTAAAAACTATAAGATTGAAATAAATGTTATTGCTATTGTAAATAAATAGCTTTACCTTATTTGTGGTGAATTTGTACTCAAAACCAATTTAATAATGAAATATACAACAGTAAAACAGTAAATGTTGATTTTCTCAAAACATAATTTTACGCGTCTTTACAAATTTCATACTGGTCCAGTGTAAAAAATTATTATTTAAATTTGCTAAAATTTTTTTGCCATGTACTTAAGTTTGTAAACATTTTGTTGGGAAGGAATTTTCTATTTTATTAGCTGTGTCGAATATATTTGCTATGTTTTATATAAATATGGATATCTTTTACAAAAAAAAAAAAAATGTAGATTTTAGTTTTTTTTTTTTTTTTAATTTTTTCCACAATGTCTAGAAAAGGTACTCCCATCATTTTATTTTCTGGTGTTTTATGTTCCACATTTTGCTTGTATTTTGTCATTTTAATGAAATTTCAGACGCGAGGAATAATATAGAAAAAGTGTTAAAGTTCCAATTTAAATTAAAAAAAAATAATTTTAAAATATTTCAACGAAAATTTTTATATGTGTTAGTATTAGCAACATATAGCTATGCTGCAAATTTCAAAGAAATTCATTGAAAATTGCTAAAAAAAATGATAGTCCCTTGTCACCTTAACACCTTCATCCATGGTAAAAATTAAGTAAAACTAAGATTGTCACATATCACCTTTATCCACTTGCCCCTTTAATTCTTGTCGGACTAGCCATACATACCTGTTTGCTTGTAGGACATTGTTTCATCTGGACAGAGAATATACTAACCTATTATGCAACATTTTTGTCCTACAGTTAGTAATAAGAAAAGTGGTCTTGTGGTATTAACATTTTTAGAACGTAGGACCGGTATAACGTACCACGCAATTCGTAGGACAGTGTAACTCTTAAATTATATACGTATTAACTAAGCAGTAGAGAAAAACTCACGTACTTGGTAATTACTTTTGATGACCTCATAATCGGTACATGTTGGGAGGAGGGGGACTCTTTGATCAAACCATACACCTTGTAGGAGTAATATTTTTTTCAACAATGCTAATAATTATCTTAAGATTTAATTTAAAAAGTCATAGCTAGTGATAAGTTTTTGAGAACCATGAAATTGACACATTTTATTCTTTCTACCCCTGTTAGTTACCACAATCGAGAATTGTTGTAAGAGAAAAGTTGGGCGTCTCATTAAAATGAAGCTACTCGCGGCAAATTAGCTTGATAGTAATTAAGAGCCATTATTTTGAAAATCGAACGAAAAAGGGAAATTTTGACAGTAACCATTTTTGATTTTCTTCATTTTTTTATATGTCAAAGTAGGTCATGAGAAGTGAACATTCTGAAGTTTGTAGCCCCCCAAAAATTTTTGTTCGCTCGGTAAAAAATCCCAAAGTTTGATGTTATGCAGCGCTTTTTTGTAAAACTGCTGAAAGACGCATTTCAGCGCACTGTAGTTTTTTACCGAAACGCCACCCCATGGTTATGTTTACATTTACTGATTGTACAGTGTGTAGTTATGAGGACTCCATAGTTATTTGGGTTGAAGAGCGTTGCTTTCTTTAGTTAAGGGGCAGCAAGGTATGGGTTTTAGTCCATTTTCGCTTGACTTTGAACTGCGTTATTTCCCCCTAAAAGTAACCCCCAGAAATTTTTTTAACATGTACCGAAAATTTATACTATGAAGAGAATATGTGGTACGAAAATCGTTTACTATCTCATTGCTTTGAAGAGAAAAAGACTTGGATATTTATTAAATTTTCAGAATTTGGCGTTTTTTGATAGCATTTAACTCAAAACAGCAACCCTAGAAAAAAATAACTTTTATGAATTATGGAACCTACAGATGTGTAGAACGTAAAAAAGAAATTTGCTTGGGGTCTCGTCTCGTTTTCAAGAATATATATATATATATATATATATATATATATATATATATATATATATATAATATATATATATATATATATATATATATATATATATATATATATATATATATATATATATATATATATATATATATTGTAGCTCATTTTAATGCTTTTTTCTCATAGTAAAATGTGTCCATCAAGTAGGTCAGATCTGCTGAAACTTTACGTATATAATAATGATGTATTTAAATTTGTATAGACAAAGAGAAAAGGCTAAAAACACTTAATCTTGTCTAAATATTTATAATTTTTAGTTTTTTAATTGCAATTAACTCAAAAAACATGAAATCCAGAGACTCTTATTGAATGCACATATAACTAACTAGCTTTGAAATATTGAAAAAAGTAAATTCGGTGATGTATCTTTAGATGTATTCTAGTGGGAGGTTACAGTGACCTCCCGAAAAATTTCATGATCGAAAAATTTTGCTGACGATTCGTCAAATTTGGAAACAGTATTGCAACATTGAGATTTTTTAATGATAAATTTTTCTCACGTGTGCTTGATAGTATTTTGTAAAAAATTAAGTTTCAGTGTCCATGAGTATCTTATATTTCTCAAGAAGATGTTCTTATATAAGTATACTACTTATATAAGTATAAGCGTATAGTATAAGCGAACGTTCAGAGAAAAAATATCCTCAAAGCGGTTATAGAAGTCTTTGAGCAAAGACTGAAGAGAGAGGTCGGTAATAAATATGAGCATCATCAAAGGAGATTTCCCTAAAAATAAATCATGAAAGTAAATGAATGAAATGAGAGAAAGCCAAAGTGAAAACACCTGAGGTCAAACCAAACAGTAAAACTGGGCGAGCACTTAAGCATTGCAATACGGTTTGCTAGGTAAAATTTAGGAAAATAACCAAACCAAGGAAAATAATAAACTTGCATGAATACCCGCTCCCATCGAGAAATTTTGAATAACTTTGGGGGAGACATACTTTCCCATAGGTACCAAGATAACTTAAGAGAACATGGAACAAAACCCATTGAATTTTAACAATAAACATTAAAATCTGGTATTCTAATCTAGGAATTGTTCAGTCTGAAAAGCCGTTTCGTTTAGCAACAATCAAAGTAGGCGACTAAAACTTGAGAACTTAATTGAACCATTTTCATCTACAGATAAAGTACGGCATTTTTTACAGGCATGGTAATTACTAAGTAAAACTTAGATGCATTACTAAAAAATTATATAAAGCTATTCGAAATAACATTGTAATAGTAAAAAGAATCAATCAACAATTCGCCCAAAAAAATAACCAAGCGATGGTTTGGCTAATGCTTTTGAATTTCATGTGGCTGTGTAGGATCGAAATTAGCCAAAATGGGCAGCCCTGATTGCAACTGCGATTAATTGTAGCATTTCTGCTTTAGGTAGCAATTTAGGTAGCTGGTACATTGGCAAACATAATTGTGTTTATCCATATGGTTTAAACACTTCGTTCCACAATAACAATAATTCCAACTTCTCAAAATGCGCATATAAAAAGTTTATTTTCAACAATACTAGAAGAAGAGGATGTAGGGGCAAGGGAAATTTTAAACGTAACACGCAAATTCTTCAAAGCTTCAATGACGTTAATTTCAACTATTAATAATCTAAGAAAAATCAAACACATGATAATGTCCTCAAAAAACAGAGCACTAAAATTCTTTATTAGAAAACACCTTCATACTTTTTGTTTTAATAACAAAATGGTTCAGGATGCTATTATAGACCTTTTAACATGTAAATTAAGCAGCGATGATCTTAGTCAGTTTAACAAAAACCCAATTTTGCCTGTAGAAAACTTTGTGATCTCCTTTAAAAACAAAAAGTTTGATTTAATAAATTTCTCCAAAATTTTTGATAAATGTAAAGATAGTTTTCCTATGAAACAGCAATGTAATATCCACAAAGTCTTTAAATATGAAAAAAGTCTAAAAAAACTCATTTGTAACTATAGCTATTGCAGCAAAAACATTCATAATATACAAGAAAATGACTGTATTTGTAAGGAACATTTTTATAAAGACTTTATTAATAAAGAACAGGGTCATATCACAGGCAACTTAAATATAATACAGAAGGAATCCCTAAAGTATCTAATGGAAAAAGGCTCAAAATTTCGACCAGATAGTCACTTAAACAAAAAAGCAATAATTAGTAACTTCAGCAAAGAACTAGACATGTTTGTTTTAAAAATCGCGTACAGGTACAGTTGGTCCATTGAAGGCTTTGTCGAATGGAAAAAGAAAATACTTCATGAATTTACTTATAGTTACAGTTTATATAATTTTCACCGTAAAGATCTTTGCAATTTTATAGATAAAAATCTTAACATGAGTATCAAAAACTTCAAAAAATCTTTTACTATCACTACAGTCCCGAAAGCAGAATACTGCTAAATCGGCGACGTACGTCGCAGAAGAGACACCGGGGCTGCAGAACAATCCTGTTCAAAATTGAGCAACCAAAAAAAAAAAAAATATTATAGTTCGAAAGCGCGCGCGCAAAAAAAAAAAAGTTGTCGTTCGAAAGCAAAAAAAAAAAAAAAAAACGCTTCGCTCGTAGCCCATGTCTCGCAGAGCAGCAGGCAATATTACCGGCGCCGCGCCGTAGCCAGTGCCGTGAAAATTGCCATATAGACCACAGCAGACGTGTGGACGACTTGACTTGAGCTTCTGAGGACCTTCCTGTTTTTTTCCGCAGAACTTCAGTGATGACACTTGCGCAGGCTTCGTTTGAAGTTCTGCAGTCCTTCTTATTTGGACCGCAGAACTTCAGCTACGAAACTTGCAGTACACATTCGTTATTCAAATAATGTTTCCAACGATTTTTTTTTCCGCATGAGAATCGCGGGACGCAAACTTAGTCTGAAATTCTGCGAGCCTTCACATTTTGGCCGCAGATCTTAAGTGACGAAGCTTGCGGTAGGTACACAAATCAGTTCTTCAAATTATGTTTGAAACAATTTTTTCGCAAGAGAATCGCAGGGGCGCAGGTTTTCAATTGAAGTTTTGCAGGTCTTCACATTTTATCCGCAGAACTTCAGTGACGACACTTCGTAGCATATATTAGATATTCAGTTATGTTTAAAACCATGTTTCCTCATGAGGGGATCGCGGGGACGCAAGCTTCGCTTGAAATTCTTCGGGCTTTCACATTTTGGCCGCAGAACTTCAGTGACGAAGCGTGTAGTACAAATAGTTTTTCAAATTATGTTTAAAACAATTAATTCTTCCGCGTTAAAGAGTCGCGGGGAGCGGGATTCGTTTGAAGTTTTGCGGGGGGCCTACACATTTTATCCGCAGAACTTCAGTGACGAAACTTGCAGTACAAACTATAGTTATTCAAATTTTGCTTCAAACAATTAATTCTTCCGTGTTAAAGAATCGCGGGAAAACGGGCTTCGTTTGAAATTCTGCGGACCTACACATTTTATCCGCAGAACTTCAGTGACGAAACTTGCGGTACAAATTAGATATTCGACAATGTTCAAAACATTTTTTCCTCGTGAGAGAATCGCGGGAGGGAGGGGGATACTCGCCTGAAGTTTCGCGGTCTTTCACATTTT
Organism: Uloborus plumipes; assembly: GCA_038373865.1. Taxonomy (NCBI): domain Eukaryota; kingdom Metazoa; phylum Arthropoda; class Arachnida; order Araneae; family Uloboridae; genus Uloborus; species Uloborus plumipes. The sequence continues at coordinate 489 of JAXGGA010012294.1, read as the reverse complement.
GGCCGCAGAACTTCAGAGACGAAACTTGCAGTGCATATCAGTTATTCAAATGATGTTTAAAACTATTAACTCTTCCTGTTGAGAGAATCGAGGGGCGCAGGCTTCGTTTAAAGTTCTACGGGCTTTCACATTTTGGCCACAGAACGTCAGCAACGAAACTTCCAGAACAAATTAGCTTTTCAAATTTTCTTTAAAACAATAAATCGTTACTCATCAATAAATGGCGGGAGGAGGAGTGTTCGCTTGAAAGTTCTCATTACGTTTTGACCGCAGAACTGCTGTGACGAATCTTACAGAACAAATTAAGATTTAAAACAATTTTTCCTACGGAAGAATCGAGGGGACACAAGCACGTCTGTAGTTCTGCGGGCCTTATCATTTTGACCTCAAATTAGTTATTCAGATTGTATTAAAAACAATTTTTCCGGTGAGAGAATCGCGGGGCAAAGCTTTGTTTAAAGTTCTGCGGCATTCAACAATATTGCAGCA
>JAXGGA010012293.1:0-39252 GCA_038373865.1 Uloborus plumipes | reverse complement strand
CATTAAATTCTGGCTTTAAACTCACATTTGGGCGTGGACAGGTTAAAATCTTTAATGTATTATACATTTTATATATTTGTTTTCTACATTTCTTCGTAGCAAAAGTTTCTCAGAAGATTCAAAACAGTGATCTTTGTTGTATTTTTATTCAATTTTAAAGTAAAAGTGTAGAAGAAAAGAGTTAGAGAGGGTGAATGCTAAGTGAAATTTTCCTGTAGATCTCCATTTAAAGCGACACATATTATGACTAACGAAAAGTGGAGCCCTTACACATAACTGATTAAAATATAAATATTTCAGAATATAAGTTTAAATAGTTACTTAAAATTTCACCAAGGAGTAAAAATGCCTCAGTCTAAGGCCCCTATAACCAAGGAGCCGACACATCCGCCATCTTGGATCAAAATAGTGTGTGCTTTTGATTCACTGCCACTCTGGCGGATCTTTAAAAGAGCAAACTTGAATGTTAAACTCACGAAAATGAGTGACTGTGTCTCAGTGTATTGCTCTAACAGCTCACAGAAAGAAGTTTTTTAATTTTAAAATTAAGAAAAGCCAAAGAAAATACTTATATTAAATTGACGATGTGCTGGAAATCTGAAACTGGACCTCAGCAGTGTGAAAAAAGTAAGCATTATCAAGCAAACTTATCGTTTTTATTGTAATGCAATAATTCAACCTGAAAAATTCTGTTTCACGGCTCATTATTGTTAATGTTTTGACACAGTTAATAAATTAATTGCTAAGTTTGAAAGAAAATTCACGTCAACGCACAGTGTTTCGATTAGTGCAAGCTAGGTGGACAAAAGTCAAGTTCGGAATTCTAAAATTCGGCACTAGGGATAATGTCAACAATACACCAAAACATGATACTTCATTCGTTTATGTCTAACTCCCTTCCTCCTGGTGAGTATTAAGGGTTGAAGATACGTATCTCTTTGTTTTAGAATAAATCAGTTGAGTTCCAGATATCATTTTAAGCACATAAAATTAAAGCTTTCCGAATTTTATATGATTTATTTGTTTGAGATGGGTGTTATTTATTCTGGTAAGTGCAAGTTTCTCCTAATTAAATTATTCTATCTGATAATTAAGTAATATTTCAAAAAACATTTTCAGATGAACAAAATATTTTTTCTTGTTTCGAAACTTTCACATGATGGTAAACACTTGTCCCCGTTTGTCCCCGGGTTAAATTTTCTGTTTATAGTAGCTGCACCTTTCCCATTATAAATAAGACGTATTATAGGCAGCCCACTCGAGTACAACATTTTTTTTTTCAGAGTACTTTCTTTCGAGGATTGATTTCGTTGAAGAATGGTTAAAGCCCCCAAAAGGAGAAAGAACTATATTCTCTTCGAATTCCTTTCTTTGAAATTGAATTTTTAAAAACCTTACATAAGACTCTGAAGAGAAAACCAGGAAAAATTTGGCTAACTATGCCTCCAAAATTTCTGGGAAATGGGTCTCTGCGGGAAAATCAAAGCAGCTTTTTTTGGCAACCAATGCAAACTGGCTGGACAAAGACATAAAATTCGAAGTTGAATGTTCTGTGCCGCAACCTTTCGCATCATTTCAAGGTTCTACTAATCTAGGAAGAACACAGAAAAAATTTGAACACTGATCCATAGATATGTAAAAATGACGTAAAATAATTTTGTCCAGCTAGCTAACATTAATCGAAATACCGGTAATATTCCACTTTTATTTAATCCAAAATGGCGGATAGTTCGGCCTGGTTAAATGTAGGGAATCTACCTCAGTCCGTCACCATTGTTGACAATCGAACAACACTGTGCTTCCACGTTGTCCAGCCATCTCGTGCGGGGCCTGAATCTTCAATTTTAACTCTCTGGCTTTTGGAATGTCATTTTTTCCCCAGCGGATTCTCATTCTCACCCCTGTATTGCCAACGTAGCTGCTAGGTTTTAATTAATTTTACTACATTGGATTCACTAAATTTTTCTAGTAATTCGTTATTATATCTTATTGTCTCCGTTTCCCCTTCCTGATCCAAATATTTTTCTCAAGATTTTCCATTCCAATATCATGAGCTAGCCTCTATTTACTATCCAGCACTTGCTCCCTTATTTAACTACTGGTCTTGTACAGCATGTCTTGCACAACTGCATCTTTGTTTCACTCTTTGAGTATTTCAACTCCAACTCCAACTGGATAACGATTTCACAACTTCAAATTTGAAGTTCATATAGAATTTCAAACACACAACTTAAGTTCTGTTCACCCCTTGTCCTTCACCTGACGTAAGGCAGCAATCCCTGCAAAATATTTGCCTAGATAAAATAATTCACGCCTATCGATCAAGTCCCGAGAAAGAATGGATCCAGGCAAAGAAAGGAACCCCTTTTCTGGAACACCGGGGACTGTGTTCGAAAACCCCTCTTGGAATGTGACAGACGAGGAGACCTGGAGGACCTCACAGGTCGAAAAACCCTCTCTTCCCCACCAGAGCTGTAAAACGACACCCTGGGCTGAAGTCTGAGCGTAAAAATACGCTCAGAATGTCAAACTGAGGGAAAAAATTCCGAAGAGGAAAGAAAAAAAAAAAGAACATTGGAACAAGCCAACTAATTAACGTCTCATGTTCGAGAGCGAACATCAGTGAGAAAGACACTGGGGATGGGGATCTGAAAATAACTTCCCATTTTGTTGGGGTGGGCGACGGTTGAACAGCGACAATGTCCCGCGATCCATTAAGTGTGGATACGAAAGCAATTGTAAACAAGCTCATGAATCTAGGAGAATAAGAAAGAAGTTTTGGCTACAGCTTTTTAAAGTTTCGTTTCGGATCTAATGTTTTCGTTTTTCCAGAGACTGGCAGGAGAGAAGAATTTAATCCTGAAAAGGTTTTCAGTGGAGCTCACAACAAAATTAAGGACCGATTCTAACTGTAATATAATTCTTTATTTTGTGTACGATTTTTTTGTGTATCGTTTTAAGAATTAAAAAAAGTCTGACTTTTTCAAATATTCGCTCCAATGTTTTTGTTTTCCCAAAAATACACGGAGAAAATATTTTTTGCCGGAAACAGTTTTATATTGAGCTCTCCCCAAAATGTAGCACCGATTTTCCAATGCGATATGGTTCTTTGCTTCAATGAATTCGTAATAACGATCTAAAATTTCATTCTTTTTTTTTTTTTTTTTTTGCAGTTTAAAGGTTTTTAAGAAAGTCTCAAGAACTTTCTTCATATTCCAGTTAAAAAACAATTCTAATGTTTTTGTCTTTTTTCCAGGCACGGGAAAAAGGCAGATATCCAAAAATAATTTTGAAAAGCAAATTCAGCTGTGACATTACATTTTAGTCTCCCCCCCTCCCATTTTTTTTGTCTAAAAGTTTAGAAAAACAACCGATGATTTGGTTCATTTATCTGTAGAATTAATCTATAACACTCAACACTGATGTTACTTAGTGGAATGTATTTTTTGCGTGTCTGTGCTTTGTGGTTTTAGTTTTTAACCAAAATTATACTATAAAATTTTTATCTGGAATTGTATAAAAAGGGTTTATTTCAAATTTTCTGTACTTATGGTTGACGTATGATAGTTAAAGCCTCTCAAGATAATGAGTAACAGAGAAAGCAAAGAAACTGTTCCCTTCATTCTATCAGAAATTGTTATTACTATTTTTTCCATCTGATTTGCTGAAAAATCAGTGGTAGTTTTGAAAGACGCAGCAAGAATTTTTCTTAAGAATGATTCAGTCGTTTAAGGTCATCAAAATGCCAAGAGTTATAACTAAAATCATGGTTTCTGAATCATGGATTCCAGTTTATATTTTCTTTAAGTTGCAAACTTCAATTTTTTTTTCTTAAAATCTAAGCATCACTTTCACGTCATTGTGATTTACAGCAAATATTATGAAGGTTGCCTTTATTAAACATTGTAATCTAAAGCAATTCTGAAATTCAATTCACCACATTAGAAATTTGTGCAATCAATTATTATCAAAATAAAATTTTCTGTAGGTAAAATAAAAAGAACTATAAAATTTTTTTTCAAACACTATGAAAATTACGTTAATATAATTAGGATTACACAATATTGTCCTGTAGTTTTGATCATACTTTACTTGATTTTAATTCTAGCTAAATTATACAAAATTAATCTCTTTTGATCGTTCAATTTTGGACTCTTGTTCATTTTTCATGATTTTCTCAATTAAGCTAATGATTTATCACTTCCTTTCCCTTTCTTTTAAGTTTTGTATAATACCTTTGCAATTTTACCCTATCTTTTAGATTTTGACGGGCCAATGTAATATATATCCTTTAAAGACGTTGTTTTTTTCACCGTTTAACCCTCGTGGGTTCCTTGGGGTCATATGTGACCCCAATGCAATTTCTGTTTAATATATTTTGTTAATCAACCATTTGTTTTTAATGGCATTTTGTGGCTTTTATTCTTCTAGTTTTCTATTCAAAATAATGCTATTATTGTGTTTTATTTTTCCCGAATTGCATTTTTTGCACACAAGACCCTTGGGGTCACTTCCCCAGAAGGCCAAAAAAAGAGGACGTTGCAACTTTTGTCCAAGAGAACTGGACAGAAAATGCATTGAAAAATGTCATAAGTGTTTGAAATTCACTTGCAAAAATCATGTTTTCTCAGGTCTGTAATAGATGTAAATAAATCTACAGTTATTGTAAGTTTTGCTCTAAAATTATAATTTTAATTCATAAACTAAATTTTACTTTAATTGTATCTTTTTATTTTTTGTTTTTTTAGCTTTAAAAAATGTGTGACCTTAAATAATGTATGTAACATTCAATAATTATAATGAATTAATTAAAGGAAGCATTGTGGTCGTTTATGACCCCAAGGGTCTTGAGTGTAACTGAAATGGGAGGGACCCACGAGTGTTAATGAGTTAAAGTTCATACCGTTTTATACGTACACAGTTTAAAGCGTTAATATTTAATGTTTATACCGATTTCATTCATATTTGTAGCTTTTTTAAACTGCACGAAACTTAATTTCTGCTGTACGGAATTTTTTTGTTTTCCATTTTTCATTTTTTCTTTTCTGATATTATCTGCCGGTGAATAAATGCAAGGAAAAATCTTATGCGTATATCCTGTACTGTAGGTAAATACAATTCATTTAATCAGAAATAAAATTATTTAAAAACTAAGGGTCAGTTTTTTACTCAATGTTCTACAAAGAATTATCACAATTTCTTTTTTAACTCCCGTGTCGGAGGCGGATAATTGACAAAGTACTGTGCATGTAGCTTTTGATGGTGGGGGCAATCAAAGATTTCAAAGTTTCTTCTCGTAATTAATGCATTGAAATTAATATTTATCATTTTCATAATATATTTACGCCCCATTTTTTTCTCAATAGAATTCAAAATAAATACACAAATAAAATAAAATAAAATAGATAAAAATCCTACGCCTTCTAAATTTTGGAATAGTATAAATCACTCCATTCACAGTTGTACTTTTCAGAAACTAAGAATCAATTCTTAGTTCAGTGTCTCGCCAGAAGTTGTCTAAATCTCTTTTTAACCTCCCATGTCGGAGGCGGATATTTGGCAACGTGTTCTCCACGCCGCTTCGGGAGATTCAAAGCAATTAAAGACTGATGACATCGCCGTGAAGGATTTCAGAGTTTTAGTTTAAAATAACGCTATGAAATGCATTGCACTTTTTTTGGACTAAGGAACGGTGATTGATGCTTTTCGCTTTGGTTAACTCTTGCTTTTCAGCGCGTTCAGTGGTGACGGGTGAAAAGGAGGGAGGGGGGAAGAATAGTTTGGGTTCATTAGAAGAATATGCTTTTTTTGAGAAGTACATTTAAACGAAGATGAACTTATTCGCCAACATTTCACACATGATTTATTTAATACTATTTTGAAAACGGATTAGGTGATACTTAGACAGATTTGGTTGGTTTATGGCTTGTTCCATATTACTTTATTATCAAATCGTTGAAAATCAAGTTAAAGATCATTTTAATAATATTACTGATCTGTACCAAGTAAGATAATGTGAGGAAAAATGAAATTATTAAGATAACTTACTGTTTTCAAAATGTGTGCATTCAAAAACAAGGGGGCATTTGTTTTGAAACTTACAAAGGAAAAAATAAAAAGACATTTTATTAAAAAACTTGCATTAGAACATTATTTTTATTTGTAGCAGTAGTCGGCTGTGTGGCACGGTGGTAAGGCATTGGCCTTCTAAGCCTTGGACTCGGCCCAGATAACACAAAGACATCCACTGGACATCCAGAAGCCGTCATTCATAGGATTCTCTGATTTCCGCAGGAAATCCTAAATTTACCGAAAAACGTCTTGCAGACGTCCGCAGGTGATCCAAAATCCACTTTTTTTACGTCCACAGGACGTTTTAAACGGACATTTTCAGGACAACTGCAGGATGATCACGGGACACTCTAAATCTTACGCACGTCCTGTGGGCATCCTTAAGACTACTGCTGGACTGTCATAGGATGCTCTGACGTCCTTCGCAGATCCGTCTGGCCTTCCTTTGCCCATCCCTTTTTAACCTAAGCAGGTCGTCTGGACGTCCTTTGACTATCCTTTTCAATAGTTTTTAAATCCTCTGGCGTCCTTTTCAATCCTTTATAAATCATATCTAACCATCCTTTCCATTCTTTACAGATGGATTATTTTTAATTCATACTTTCAACCAGTCCGCCCCGCCTTCATATTTAAGCTTAAACACAGGAAAAAAAACAACAAGCTTTTTTACTTTATTCTGTAAACTATTAGCATTAAATATGTCAAAACCTAAAATGCATTTCAAGCTAAACTGCTTTTTCTTAAAGATCGTACTAAAAGTTTCTTTTGAAAAGAATTTTCCATTCAACAAATATCCTACTGCTGCATTGGTTTAATGTTTATCCTTCAAAAACAATTTTAAATACAAACATGTGTAATAGTTAGACTTACCTTGGCAAATTTATAGCATAAAAGCTTAACACGAGACAGAGAACATGCCGCACGTTTCGAAATGGTGGTGTAAATATTCGCAACGCCGGGCGACAGCATATGTGCTATGCTAGCGCGCATGTGCGGAAAACCGGCTTTTAGTAGTTTGTCTTGTATGGGACACCAGTTGGATGTCCATCTACACTCAGATGTGGGATTTTCAAATTTCGAGAGAACTCGTCCCACGTAGGCAATCCAGAGGGCGCCTTTTGTGATCCTTCGAAGGACATGTCCTATATAGGATTTGTGGGATCCTTATAGGACATCCTGCGGACATATGTGGTTATCTGGGGGGTTCTAACTTGCGGTGGCGTGTCGGTGGATTTTCGAGACGCATAAAATCCTCAGCACCCATGTCTTATGATTATGCGACATGTAAAAGATTCCTTAGGTATTCGATTGATTTTGAATGCCCGTGGCAAAATTAAATTCCTAGTACAGTTTCGCATCAAAGAGAGCTCAGGTGCCTCCATCTGGCGGTAACTGGGCGTCAAAATCGTCCGTGGCATTGGCATCTACGCCTTAATGGTGGCACATGAAATATTGATGCATTTTCGGGAGATCGCACTGGATCTGCAAAAATGATAAAGCTTCATTTGCCGCCCCATTAGAAAGAAAAAAAAAAGTAAGTATATACCTTAAAAAAATGGACATTTTTCACTTTTCTTTTCATGGGGCAAAGTGAAAAATGAAATTTTTTCAAATGAAATCTTTTCTATTCGGTTATTTAAAACATTTTTCATCAAATAGATAAGTACACCAGAGAATGAATAAATGAATGAAAAGCAGATGAAATAAAACGTATAAATAAATAAATAAGCATACGAGAAAAAAGTAACTGTGAAAAAAATGGTAAATAATTTTAAAAAATAAGTAAATGAATGATTAAATAAGATAATTATAAGGTGAATGAGTTATAAATGAACACGTATAAGTGATTTGATAAAGTATTGGATAAGTAAACAATGTGCACTATTTCACTTTACTCTATCCAATTTGCCCCGCATAAACTTCACTAATTATACAAAGCATTCAAATTACGAACATGATTAATATCGAAGAACAAATATTTCATCGAATCTGGTAGGCCTCAATTAATATTTAAAATGTCAATAATAAGTACTACATCATTTTAAAGTGACTAGAGTTATTTTTGACAAACAACGAAATATTACAAAATGAGCATCAATTTCTGAAAATAGCTTGCAAAATTGTATTCTTTGATTTTCAGGGTAAATATTCCTGACTGGAATAATCCACATGAGTTACAACACAGTGAAAGTGTTACCCGATAGGTGGCGCTAACTAAAAGTAGGGAAAATATTTAACCATTTCACTTTGCTCCACATTCTCCTACAGACAATTGCGCTCAAAACAAAAGAAATATAATAAAACTAGCCGGGTACCCGGCCCTGCCCGGGTTTCGGCCGGGTATGGCGTTTTAGTGACACTCGTTCATGAATTTTTCAACATTAAAGTGCATATCTATATACATAATGGCTACTTCTGTAAGCAACGGTAATTTTTTCTGTCTGGACAAACTAAAAAAACTGTATTACACACCGCAAATACAAATGCAAGCTACAAATAATGTTTAGGTAAATCGGAAATGTTATAAGCTTGGTACAGGGTGCGGCGGAGAAACTTGCAGATTTGAAAAGTCAACTAAGGGAAAAGTACTTCATGTATCAGTTTACTACTTTTTATAAGATATGGTACCCATTCTGAATTTTTATATTAGTTAGATTTAAAAACTACATCGGGAAGCATGGCGGCCCCTGTTAATGATGCACTCATCTACCCTAGATTTGAAGTTTTGTTGAACTCTTTCGAGCATATCGACTGGGATGTTGGTGATAGTAAACCGGATATTGTTCTTCAGGCGTTGCAGGGTCCGGGGATTGTCGTTGTAAACGATCGATTTGAGATACCCCCATAAAAATAGTCACGGCGTGTTAAATCGGGGGAGCGGGCTGGCCACGGTACGTCACCTTTCAAGGAGACGTTATCACTTAACTGGTGAACCACATCAAGTTTGTAGGGATGAAACTGGAGTTCGTCGTGAAGAATTCGTCTCAGTGTCCAATCAAAAATACCCAAAGCAGCAGCGTGTTTACGGTCCGAACGCCTGGGAGAGCGCAAAAAAGACTTCCTCACTTTTTCGACGTTTTCTAGGATTCTGGGAATCCGTTGACCTCCTGGGCCTCTTTTTGCCACACCCCAACTTTCCCTGAATGTTTTCACCCACGAAACAGTCGATTCCCAGCCAGGAATGGGAACAACGGGCTGAATTTCGAACCGAGTTCGGAAGGCACGTTGAGTGGCGACCACCGAAAGATTATTTGAAAAGTAAGATTCGGCGGCGAACGTTCGTTGCTTCTTTGTCCAACGCATGGCGACAACTAAACTATGAGATAACAAAACTTCAGGACCCTCTCTTTAAAATGAGACTCTTCCCACTCCTTTCTAACCACTCCTTGCTAATTAGCATCCAATTAAAATCAGCAAGTTTGTGTCGCATCCTGTAAAATCAATCGCACTGGAGTCAAGTATTTCCAAACATTACACGTAAAATAAGTCCCATCATTAGTTTATATCCTTGCGACTACATTGGTGAAAACATCTTATGTACCTATAACTTAGAAATTTTTGACTATAAACATTTTCTGTTCTATAATGTTGCCAAAATCAATTATCTTTTTATTTAGTCTCGTTAGCGATTATTGGCACAGATGAATCTAAAAATCCTAACAAAGCAATAAATTTCATACTTACTCCAGCGAAGCCTAGGTTCAAAATTTTCACCATGATTACTATTAATATTGTTGTTGCATGGCAACCAAATTTTTGCAACAATGCACTGAAAATTTAATTATTTAATGGGGAAAATAAATGAAATTTACTATTTTCCATAATAACTTTTTTAAACTAAGCTTTTTAGAAATAAATTATAGCTTATCCTGCTCTCTGTTACTGTAGCTATCTAACGGTGCAAAAATGGTTAAAATCGGTCCAGTAGTTTGGAAGATTACCCCGGACATACGGTTTCAGAAGTAGTCTTTTATGTATATAGATAAAATGAAATAAAATAAATAAATAAATAAATAAAACATAAGTAAAAATATAAATTAAAAAAAAATAAATTAATCGTTCTGTACCAAGCTGCATGAATATCAATGATATCGCATATTCACGATCATTTTATTTACATGTTTCTTTACTCAGCTTATCCACACATTTTCATACTCCATTTCATTAATATATATTTTCTTCTACTCGCATTTTTTCGTCTAATCAAATTACCTGCTATTTTAGCTACGCTACTTAATCAGCTGATCACATTAGCAGATATCAGCTATCAGCTAATATCAGCTTAGTGGCTCATTTACAGATTAAATCAATCACTTCATTGATGATAATTTTCTATCTGTAGGAACATAGCATCAATATTAATTGCGCATCAATTTCAGAATAATTTTATGGGACATGTATTTTTACCCGGAATATCAGTGCATTCACATAAGACGTTTAATCAATAAATAATTTTTTCCACTAATCTTTTCTGAAATGCAGCACGCGTTATTATTTCCTTGTTTCCTTCACCTTATTTCATCACAAAAATAACTTTTTAGATCATTTAACCAATGATTATTTCCTAGAAGTTGAATTTTTAACTTTCTAGGAAATTCTAGCTGTGTCAATACTATACTTCATCTTCAGATATTCTTCATTGGAAATCTTTTTTCCCCTGGGGCATTCATTTTCACGCATTCGCATACGTCATTGTCATTTCCTTAATAAATCATTTCCCCAACTGATCCTTTTTCATTGATGTCAAGTTATCCATCATTTCCTCCATGTTATCAGCAAACCGCTTCGTGGCCCATTTAATCGCTGATTGTTTCAAAGAAGCCAAATGTGTGTCTGTATAAAGCTGGGTCAGTATTGCTGACATGTGTCTTCCCAATCTTTTAATCGTTTTTACTCAACATATTCACACATTCGCATATACGTTGTTTTATCATTATCATTTCTTCGACTAAATTGTTTTTAATACGTATCTCGTAGGTATTGGAGTTTTTTTTATTCGTTTTTAACTTGATAATTAGTTCATCATGTTCCTTTGTACGGTATAGTGAATGTTTTATACCGCCTCGCCTACCCCTCTCAAAAAAGGCCATTATCTGGTAAAATCTACTGGCAGTGAGTGGTCTTTGAAAGGTTTCATAGTACGAAAATTTCTTTCACATCTTTGAACGCATCAAAATTAATATTTTGGCATTTACTGTTTTAAAAGACAGAACTTTATATTGCCAAGTAGGATTTTGAAATACATTTTACCGTAAAAAACTGTCCAGAGTTAGGTTAAAGATTTCATAAAGTTATATCATCAGTTATAATGATAAATAGTTGACATTTTTTAAGTATTGCATGAATTTTTTTTTGTCAGAAAGTCATTTCTGACAAATTTTCCAAAAAATAAATGAATGATTATAAAAATAAATAAAAGCATAGCAGTAATCGGTAACCAGTTCCAGGCAAAAACTACTTGAAATAAAAAAAGTCTCAAATAAATAAATGAATAGCTTTAAATACATTAATATGATTGAATTGGATTAAAAATTTAACACAGGTAATTTAGCATTTGAAATAGGAGAACTGTGCATTGGACGGCCTATACGTTTTTCTGATGCTCAAACAGTTTTTAAGACGCAATTATGCACTACGGCAACCGCGGGAGGGGGGGGGGGGAATCTCATCACTGTTAACGTAAATATTTTGAATTATTTAATTTCTTAAATACGTGAACAGTTCTATAACAGAAGGAAGAAAAAAAAATTACGGAGAGAATAGGGAAAGAATCATCATCTGTTACTCCCTGCAAATGGCTTTTATTCAGGCAAACTTTATCGAAAATAATTTATATATATATATATTTTTTTTGTTATATATGAGGAATTTTAAGTCTATTCTCTTTTTAAGAGCTAAAAATAAAATTAACAGGTTCAGACAAGATTTAAGAAATATTGTAAGAGTCCTGATTTTAGTTTAAAAAAAATCTTTGTCCAAAATATCGAAAACTATAATGAAGGTAGCCACATTTTATTTATTTATAGATTAAATACGTAGAAATGTCAATATTATCCAGAACAAAATCAATAAACATATGGTTGTAACGATAGACTCAGGATAAAATGATACGAAGTATATTATTTCGAACACTTTAGATGCTTCATTTTTTTGGGGTATTAATTTTTAAACTATGGGTGTGTGTGTGTGTTTGTTTTTAATTTAAAAAAAAGGAAAACAATTTTGCACCAAGAAGGATTTAAAAATAAGCATGATCTTTTCTGACGTTTGTCTCCCTGTAAAGCGTTTATTCCAGTTTAGTTCGTTCTTCAGCAGAAAGCCAACTTTAAGCAAAGATGCCTTGCTTTTTTTCGCAATTTTAAACGGTCATCACTTATTAATAAATGCAGCACATAAAACAGTTTTGACTATTGATTTGAATTCATAAAATTGTTGCATGCCTAAAATTGACAGTAAAAAATATTTGGTTTTGGTCAAAATATTGGCGGAAAAATAAAATGATAAGTGATTAAAATGTTTCGTTGACAAAATGAATTTCGAAACAAAAAAAAAAAAAAAAAAAATTAAGGATTATTTCAAAATGTAAATGGATCCACTTGGAACTTGTTTTTTACTGCTTTTAAAGTCCAATTAAGGCCATTAACCCTTAAACATTTTTTTTTCTTCTGACATTATTTTAATTATTTAATGCGGAGCTCTTTCTTTGTTCACCTTTTCAACTTTCTGATGTTATTAATGGAAAAAAAGAGGGTGTACTGTCTGATTTTCTTAGGTAAAACCTTCCGCGCATTTATGCATGCGTCAGCTCTTTGATCTTACCAAAATAGGAGTGATAGTTAAGATAACAATAAGGGGAAGAATAATAAGAAACATTTTGAGCCGTATCAAACAACGTAGTATGATATTAATTTCAAATATTTATTTATTTATTTATTTATTTATTTATTAATTTTAAAAGAAGCTAAGTTTCTTTTGTTTTTATTCAGAAAATAGTCAGAATCTGAAGTTAAATTAATCTTTTTGCATGTGAATATGTTATTAATTTGTACGTTTGTTGAATCGTTGCTTTTTATGATCTGTGTTATATAGCGTTTTCGGATACATCGCGCTTTTTCATTGTCCCATGACAAGCGCGATATTACGAGAAGTACTGTAAATATAAAATTCGAGCAGAAAAAAAAATAATTACATTAAGGGGGCGGGGGAGGAGGAGAGACCAGTCAATCATGAACAAAAAAATCTCCTCAGATCAACACTTAAATTTTATTGCATTTCAGTTAATCAAATCTTATTATATCTTATCCCACTCAAGTACACTGAGTACAAAGTCATGGCCTGTTAACGCGAGAAAAAAAAAGCAAGAAAAAACGAGAGAATAAATAAATCTAACAAGCACTTTATTTTATAACTGAAGCTCAAGTGCCTACACACCACGAAATTCAATCCCTCCAGCGGCAGTAGACAGAAGAAAAAGTAAATATATTAAAAAAAGAAAAAAAAAGTCGTTGAAGTAAATAAGATCATCTTGAAGTATCCGTATTTACCCTTCTTGGATACAGACGTGTCGGTTTATCATAACAAAGCTTGTTTTTATACACTTCCAACCGAATGTAACGCATCCTTCCAAAGCTCTTTTTTTTTCTTCTTTTAGTGACACCCCCAGTTCTGCGCTGACATTTGCAAATCGTCACCAAGCCGCACCACCCAAGCATCTGTCGCCAAAGCTCTCGCCAATTTTAGGTTTCTTTTTCTCCCTGTCTGTTTTAGTTGGTCTCCTTTCTTTTTTAAGGACCTCTCTCTCATCCACTTTGAAATTTTGTTTCCACTTCTAGTTGGTGATAGGGGGAGTAACTATGAACATGCATCAGCTGTCTAGTGTTTTTTTTTTTTTGGATTCGTTGTGCTGAGTGTGTAAAATTTGAAATTGATGAGACAGAAAGTTCAATATTATTAAAAAGATATTCTAAACAAAAGAGTCAAAAGGAATTTCAACTAGATTCGTAACCACTACAAGATTCAATTTGGAGCACAAAAAAGAAATAATTGTACTTGTACACCGAAAAAACTGCAAGAACTAATGGAAAACTTCTAGTAGACTAGACTTCCATAAAGATTTAAAAAAAAAAGAAGTTTCTATACTGAAAAAAAACTTACAGTGTGACTATAGAATATCAGGGGCACTGATCTTCTATTTAAGTTTCAAGCGACAACAGTTTCTTCTTTGGTGAACGTAACGCTCTCTCTTAGAATATAGGGATGAATATCATGGTTCCATGACATAAAAATAAAAGATACATATCGAAATTGTGGTTAATTTATTATTTTTTTTAACTAAAAAGGAACTTCTTTAACGATACTTTTTTAACGATAGGAAATCAATGTTCTTCAATAATTTTTTCTTACTAAAAGTGCCATCAAATGGTTAATGAAGGTTTTGTCTACTACCGGTTTTCGGTTCGAGACTGGAATCCCGTAATTGACAAGATGTACCAAATTTAATTAAAAATATTTTTAGGAAATAACAAATATATACAGTCAAACCTGTTTATCTCGAATTTCACGGGACAGAAGAAAAATTTGAGATACGGAGGTTTCAAGATACAGAGGTTGTGATAAAATTTACAAAAATAAGCAATTGGAACGAACTTAAATACTAAATATTGTTTTGCATTGATAATGTTGAATATTTTACTATACGACATGTTGTGAGTCCACGCTTTACTAAATGTGATGACTAAATCTGTAGCAAGTTAATGCATACATTTAAGTACGAACATAGTCTTTGAATGATTGTGAAAAAGATGATTTTTGTCTCCAAGTTATATCATTGATAAAGGTGGCTGGAGATGAAATTCAAAAATGAGAGTCGTCAAAATTCGAGCCATAGAGGTTTTAGGGAAAAATCATGTGAGATAAACATGAGAAAAAAACATTAAATTTATGCTGTAAAAGTAGGGAAATTGAAAAATTTCGACATAGAGAGGAGTTCGAGATAAACAGGTTCGACTGTATATGAAAAAAGCAATTCGTCTAAAGAACATGAGATCGATATAATATTTAAAAAGACATTTTATAAGAAGAAATAAAATCAGCAATTAAGATAAACTAGGAAGCTGGGAATAACTTTGAAAACTTAGCTTTTTTTCTTGACAGAATGAACGATGTAATTTTTGAAAAAGATCATATTAAAACTGCTACAGAACACACTTTACAATGGTTATGTGCTGCAATCTGTTCATTACGAATTGAAACAATACCAAGGTACTAAGTGAACACTATTATTTGGTTGAAATGTTCATTTTGGGGAAATTCAGACCCTTTTTTGGACCGTCCCTAAAAAGGGACGCTAGGCATTAATGGGTTAATGAGATCACAATTTACAGTGTAAGGATAAAAGCACAAAAAAAAAAAAAAAAAACGTTTCTCAATAACTACTTTGGAGTACGAATAAACTGGCTTGCCTTCTGTGAAAATTAGCATCAAATGAATTGCTGTCAAGAATGCGTAAGCCACAACAAAATTAAAAATAAGATGCAGTCTAAAAATGAATATAAAAAAAAGCTACTGTCAATCAGTCTCGTAGTGTGGGTTGATTTAGCGATAGTCGCCCAGGATCAGTAGTATCCAATTAGGTTGTAATTATAAAAATATATTAACTGATAACAGTTAATAGTCCAAGAGCTAGCAACGTCGAAAAAACAAGAATTTTAAGACTGCCTGGATCTTTAACCCATTAATGCCTAGCGTCCCTTTTTAGGGACGGTTCAAAAAAGGGTCTGAATTTCCCCAAAATGAACATTTCAGCCAAATAACAGTGTTCAATTAGTACCTTGGTATTGTTTCAATTCGTTATTAACAGATTGCAGCACATAACCATTGTAAAGCGTGTTCTGAAGCAGTTTTATATGATCTTTATCAAAAATTATATCGTTCACAACCTTAAGAAAAAAAGCTAAGTTTTCAAAGTTATTCCCAGGTTCCCAGCTTATGTTAATTGATGGTTTTATTTCTTCTTATAAAATTTCTTTTTAAATATTATATCGTAGGCAGAAAAAATTTTAGTAAAAAAAAGTATGTGCCCTCTGGGGTCTATCGTAACTTTTAAGGGACGATTTTTCTTTCCTTAATAAAAAAATTATTTTTTACATAGAATTTTTTATTATTTTTCCTCCATTAAACACTGTTTGTAACCAGTCTACAAAACATCTTCGGAAAAAAAATGTCAGGCATTAATGGGTTAATCTATATTTCCTTATGCTCTTCTAAGCAGCATGCGGGGTGTCTGGCGGCCGGTAAGGTTTCTTTTATAACTGTGCATAATACTTTTACTGGTAAAAATAGTGATTTTTTAGTCATTTTAGGGAAATTCCACGTCAAATAAAGGAAGAAAAATAAGTTTTTGTCCTCACCATTTCTGATTTAGACAAAATTTAGTGTCAAGGACATATACGGCTAGGTAAGTAATCCTGCCAATGTTTAGATTTTTGTTTTAAAAATTGTACAAATTACAGGCCTGTTGAAAAACTTTAAAAGTGCGAAAAAAAAGCTTTTGTATAAAAATGACTAATTTCTCTTGTAAATATAGTACGATAAAAATTTAAAAACCATTGCAAAGCTAAAAAATAGAGCTTTTCATTGATATGTTACATGACTTTATAAAGATACGTTATATCGATATGTTATATTACGACAGGTTTAAGCTTCTAATTGTCCTAAATGGTTTAAGAATCATTTTTTTTACGAGTAAAATTGATGCGCAGTAAAAAAGCAAACTTTACTGGCAGCCAGATAGCACGCACTCTGTTCAGAAGAGCATAATGCAAAATACATTAAAGAGCCAGACATAAAATTCTTTCTCGAAAACATTGCTAGATCTTAGACTATAGTACTTGCAATAGCTTTTACTTTTATAAAAGTACAAAGCAATTAACTGTCAATCAATAACCTGGAGTTGAGCGGTTCTTTACATGTTTCATTCGGGAAAGGGAATTTGATGTTCCTCTATGCGTTTATTTAATCTACCATTTATTTCCACCAATGTAAATGGAGTTATTTGTTATAACGAATAAACTGTGAATACTAACTTCACACTAACTACTTCTCACATATTGAAATTAAGCAGAAGCAGACTAAGTGCAGACTAATCTTTTCAACAGTGTACCTTAACAAGCGCAGGAAACGAGATATACTATAAAACCCAGACACACAGATATGGACAAATCATGTTATAGAGTTAAGGATTACGATTTCATACAAGGACTGCCGTTGTTCAATTTTCGTTGCAAGAAACTCGTAACAAAAGAGAAATTAACAGACAACTAGCGTGATTCCGTAGACCATTTTGTTACATTTACCTAATCAGTCACGAGAAAAACCACTGGTGAAAAAAATTGCATATTCTCGTCTTCTGACCCTAAACTCTGAGGCGCAATAGCCCATGGGGACCAAAACCTAGTGTGTTCATCTCAGTTTTCGTGATCAAAGGCTCTGGAGTGCAAGAAGATTGTTCCGGTTAGGTGGTCAGCCAAACGCGAGCACCCCGGGTTGAGTTCCCAAGCACCCTTGGTACTCATTTTATCAACCCACTGAAGGAATGAAAGTTGAGTCGACCAATACCACGGCTAACCCGGGAATAAAACTCGGGTCTGTGGTGTGGATGCGCAAAGCGCGACTAAAAATTGAGCCACTGGGCTACGTTTTGTGACTAACATAAACAGTAATTGGTGGAAAACATTTAATTTTTTTGACTGAACAAAAAAAAAAAAAAAAGAAAAAAAAACATAATTTGAATTTGAAAACAACACACAAAAATAAAGCCTGTCTATGTACTTTTTAAAGCTTACTTTTAGGTGCGAATTTTGTTTAACGAAATAAACTGTAAGGTTAAAAATTCGAAGTAGAAGTGAAAAATAACATCATATTTTCCACAAAAACAAAAGATTTAGCTTTCAGTAAGTCATCACTAGCAGTTTGTTCCTGAGAATAAGCATTTGACAAACGTAACCTCTACTTCCATTTATACATAAAGATTATGAAACTAGAACGTTTTCAACAAATTTCATTAGTTAAAATATTTGAAGAAAAGGATTTTTCTGCAAATTTTTTCGAAGCTTTCCCGACTGGGTACATATGGAATGAAGATATTTAATGGGAAAGGGGGGGGGGGGAATTATGAAATTTTCTTTTGTGCATGTGTGTGTTGATCTGCATTAAGCTTGAGCCTTTCTCCTTTCGTTTTAATTCTCTCCAGAAATAGCATCATTTTCTGGTTCGGTGGCAAACAGAACTCGGGAACAACACGGGAGGTGAGAAAAGAACTACTTTGTTTAGAAAAGACAAAAATCCTTGGCCGAGCGCTCTCCTCATTTCCGCAGCCCTCATTTCGCGGGCGGCGGTTACCGCTAATTTTCTCGTTTTCACTCCTTCCCAGAATAAACGTCAACGAAGCAGCCCATCATTTCACCTCCTTCCCAAAACAACGACTCAGAAAAAAAAGAGCAGCGAGAAGGGAAAAAAATGTCTTCATCTTTGTCATCTGTCACCACGGGTTCCTGTGGGTGCACGACACGTTCGGCGACCCGTTCGAATTCATAGCGTGCCTGGCACCCCTTGTTACCCGGGTGGGCCGCCTTGGGAGGTCCGGGATACGTCCCTAATTAAGCTCCTCTTCTTCCCTTTCTCTTCCCTTCTTCCCCGCGATCGTCAAAGCAGAGAGAAAAAGTTGCCTCGGAGAAAGAGAGAGAGAGAGAAACGAGCGATTTTCGCTGCTGCCATGATGAACGGAGCATTTTAGAGGAGAGAAGGATGCGACAGTTGGCTGATTATCGCTTCCGAGCCGCCAGTATCTGTTTCGAGTTTTGTTTCTGATGACTTCACTTCAGATCTGGAGTTCTTGAGATGTAGTCAAGTTGTATTTTGGATTTAACGTTGGATTTCTCGATTTTTTTTGAAAATACACTTGAACGCTTGAAATGTTCATTTTTTTCTTTTGCTGCAGGCTATATTTATTGTACCAGGGGCGGAATGGCTAACTTTGACCTAGGCCCGTCATTTCAAATTTTTAAAGGTGGAGGGGAGGGGCAGCAAAGGGTTATATACTCTATGTAAAATACATCAAGAAGCAGCAAAACCACGCAAAATTTACACATAAATACATTGATTTTTCCAAAGTCAGGCCTGTGGCAATTGACCTTGGGTACTCCTCGGCGGAATCGTCTTTTGGCCCACTGGTAAATTAAAGAAGTTAAACTGCATATTGCTGAATCTCGAAGTTACAGAAGTGAGAAAAAGCATGAAATCACATGTAGTGTGCATTTTTGTTCAAGTTTCCATATCAAGTTTTAAATTTTCTGAAGTCTAATTTTCGATTTTTAAAAAAATAATACGTTGCGCAAAATAAGGTTAACATAAAGAAGTTTTTTATGTGACTTGAAGGAAAGATGCTGGAAGTTACAAGTTCTAATAAAAAATTTAGACTTCTATGTTGAGGACAGAGGAAGCAGGAGGCATTGGAAAAAGTCCCTTGCAATTTTTCAAAATTGATGTCTTAAAAAAGTAAGAATTATTAAGTTGGCTACTTGGTAGTTGCGGGGATACCCAATCGGGAATACCCAACCAGTTCACTGGGCCAGTCCGCCTCTGAATTGTGTCCAACATCATCTTGAACAGGTATTTTTGACATTTACACAGTTTGAGAACCAACCTCCAGCAAAAGAAGAAGAAAAAAACGAAGAGAAAATGAACAGTATTATTCTAGATTCTACCAAAAGCACATAGGGGAAGACCAGTTTTATTGGATCCATTCAGAACAAGAGACCAATCGCTATATAAGAAGTAATAGGGTTTAAAAAAGGGAGGTGGGAATTATATGCCAAATTTTATGAAGAACCATATTATTTGGACAGATTTGCTCTAAATATGAAAATATTTTTTGAATGAACTATTTTTCACAAAATACAAAATCAAAATTAGGAAAAAATGTCTCTAATACCTATCATGTACGTCTTAAATTAGACCAACGCAGAAAACGAAAGAAAATTTATAATTATATAACAAATTTTTTTTACATAGTTCATAAATGATCTTTTCTGGCTTTGTCAGTCCATTATATAGCTTAGATATTGTTTAAAAGTACAACAGTCTGCTAGTCAGAAATAATGTTAATGTATTTCAAGAAATATGCCTCGTTTATAACTGCTTCCTCCTTCTACCAGCAAAGGGGGGACAAGGGAAGAAAAGCAGTCTAAGAACTGACTTTCTTACGATATCCCCTTGACATATTCATTACACCTAACATCACGATGAATAGGTATTTTGGAGAGCTTAAAAGCCCCCACCCCTCCCAAAAAGAGAACAGGCTCTTAAAGCTCATAACAGCTCATTTTCTCTTAAAATTAAATTTTGACGTTTGCTTGGTTATTTTTCAAATATTTAACCTGTTAACAATACTGGAGATGTATTCTACGAGGAATATTTCCTTTCATATCTGTTCTTAAAAACGCAAAAGAACTGGCGCTAGACTATAACATCCTCTTGACTGCAGACTATATTCATTACAACTAGACCCAACATCATAATGAGTATATATTTTTAAGAGCTTAAGAAGCCTCGACAAAACAGAAAAGCTCAGAAATTTGCACAATAAATAAATAAATTACCTAAACTTGTTTTCTCTCAAAATTAAATTTTGTCCATTTGTTTAGTTATTATTCAAATATTTAACGTGCCAACAGTACTCTGCATGCATTCTAAGAGGCATACTTTCCTTCATAGTTGTTCCTGAAACGTAAGACTATAATATCCTCTTGACTGTAGCCTATATTCATTGCACCCAACATCATCTTGAACAGATATTTTAGACAGCTTAAGAGCCTCCAGCAACAAAAGAGAACAGTACTCCACCACCAGAAGCACATTTTTCATAGAAAAGATCTACTCCAACGTTTTCGAACAACCTTACACTGCATAAACAACTTAAACGAAACATAAAAAACCCTAAAAATAATTTCTATCCCATGCAAAAGAATGGTTCCTCTTACATTATAACCGAAACTGGGGCGCGCATGACAAACCGACTGTTGAATTCCGCCTGACGTCTAAGGTGCTGAGCATCAGACGATCATCAGTCTACACAGGTCGCCTACGCCCCTACCCCTACGCCTAAAACGTTCTCCCACAGATCCCAGGAAGAGGCTTTCTCCCATTACCGCCGCAGAAATTGAAATATGAAGCTGAGGAATGCAAGAGCATTTTTGCATAAGCTCCTTGTACTTTGCTTTTTCATTATGCAAGAGCTCGCGCTGTAAGCCGTCGATGTGTTACCTAAAAATCATGAAATATTGACGCTTGTTCGATTTTTGCCTTTGAATTGAGTTACGACTTGCGAAATGATTTCTTGATTTGTCGCTTCTTGTTTGATAGATTTGTCGGTGTAAACCACAAATAATAATTTTTCTTTCTTGCTTTAATGGAATATATAATGTTTCCGGAGCTACGTTTTTTAAATACAATGGCATCAAGATTATGGTTGCATTTACCTTCGGAGCTTAAAGCTTACTAATGAAAAGTTTTCGTTTTGTCAATGAGATTTTTCATTCACTCGATGATTTTTTTTTTCACTAAGATTTAAAAAAAAAAAAAAAAAAGTTCAAACTTTTTTTCTTCGATCTGCTCTTATATCTATGCAGCACCGAACCGTTCCTTACACGAAATACATAGAATTTTTATTTCGGTTAAGTCTGCTCACTTTAAAACACTTGTAACTTGATAGGAAAGGATTAAAAACAACACCATGACTACATGTATGTACTCACGCTAGTGTTTGAAGATTAAAACTAGAAATGTCGACTTAATCCTGCTTTAACATATTCTATACGAATACACTGTACCAAGATTTGCATTGATGCTTACTTTCTGATCGTCCTTTTACACACAAAAAAGTTCCTTGTCAATCCTCTTATTTTGAAGTAGACAGATAAGAAATTTCGTACATGATATAGTCTCTATCCGTGTTTTTTTCTTTTATTATTATTATTTTACTCCTTCAAACCTCGTTTTTTTTCTTCTTTTTTTTTGAAAACTTGACGCATTTTTAGAAAATTTTCGTATTTTGTCAGAAGCTGATGTAGCTTAGCTCTGCAACAACATTGGCACTCAAGTCACCGCCATAGTTATTTTTAAAAGTGCAATAAAAATAATAAATTAATAAAAAACTTCTAAATAGAAAGAAGGAAAAAGCATGTAACCAAAAATGTTGCAATGCTCCGTAAAATTAATAATCTTTGACCTGAGTTGATCAATGCGCTTTTAAACAAAGAGCAAAACTCCACCCTTGTTCGTCTCTTATCACAGCAAGTTTGCACAAAAAATGCAAATATTCGGTTTCTTTAAATAACATTTTCATTGTTGGTTGAAATAAATTTTTAGATTTTTTTGTGGAATTGCTGCTGCAACCTACAATGAATCAAACTGGTATTTTGATTCAGTTCGGTAATTTGTAGTTATTTATTAAAGTGTGCTTTTAGAAAACATAGTTACTGATCATGTAAATCTTCAATTAATTGCAACCTAAAGCTATCTAGAAAGATAAGAAATCCTTTTATTTGTCGATCGCGTTTTACCAAACTGCGATTCCATTTTGAGAAAAGCATCGACTCAGCTGCACTAATCCTGTAGAGGCTCCAGATATGTTAGGTCCTTGTTTCGTTGCATGAATTTTTTAAGAACATGGACTCTACGTCTGTAAAATACAGTTAAATTTTGAAGATTTTCAGAAACATTATTTATATGATGGTATTTTAGCTCAGTAACGGACGTATCTTGAACGGACGTTACGGAGAAAATGCTACTATTTCCTTTTTCCTGTGTACTTTTTCTGAAAATCTTCAAAATGTAACAGCATTATATGGTGAAGACCATGCTCTTAATTAAGTTCGTGAAATAAAACAAAAATTTAACATATTTCTGGCATTTGTAAGATGTTTTGTGAAAAACACTGATGCGTCTTTTACCTTGGAATTTCATCAAAGCTATTTCTTTAAAATTCAGTGGTGTTTTTGAATACCTGTTAGCTCAAATCAGGAAAGTTTTGATTTTTTTATTAGCAAGCTAACTAATTACAGCATGTTGAATGCCACTTCTGTTTTTAATTTAAAAACCAGGAATTTCATTACTATATGCGACTACTTGAGAAGAATCAGTCAAATCATAAATTCATACTTTCCATGGTGAAATCCCACGTACTGAAAATAACTTAACTTCTTAACAACCACAAACTAATTAATGCGTATAAATTACCCAGTTTGAATACATTAAACACTATTCAACTTGATTGTCCCCAAAATCCCGAGACACAACTTTATGAATCTTACTCATGGCCTTAATTATAGGAAACACCCTGAACCGCAGACTCATAGACAAGCACTAAGATTACTTTTTCAATGCAAATGGCGCTCCACATGGTACTAATCACTTAAAATTCCTCGAACTCACTTAATGACCCATTATTGGGTCGCAGCGATTGCTGTTCAATTGCCAGCAAATACAATATCCAGCGCAGCCTTCACGAGCTTTGATACTATGAATAATTCAGCCGAACCACATCTTCTGGCAGCAAGAAAACACTTCTGCATAATTTAGGAAGCCCAAAAAGGGCCGAGTCACGTGCTAGTCTCGCGATAAAAATGGCGAGGCACGCTTTTGCGAAAGGGTTCCAAACACCCAGCTACCATTACTCAAGCATGTCATTTTTAAAGCACCCCCATCGGGGGTGGGAAGTAAATTTAATTATCGCCCTGATATACTACGCCGCCCTCGTGCGCGAAATCTTATTTTCCTCACTAAAAGATTTCCGTCTATAATCACCAGTGCTTGGAAATTAAATCTGTTTTTCTCGCTACACATACGTACGGGCACCTGCAGTTTAGCAAGCGCACACGGGCTATTTTCTTTGCTAATATTATGAATAAATAATCAGCAAAAATATCTCACATAACCCTGCTTTAATTTCCAGCCTGTAATGGCTTTTCAAGAATGTTTATGATGCCGGAATTTTTTTTTTCCTTTTTCACCTCGTAGTTTGTTTTTGTTAAGGTACATCATGGTAAGGTAATTATTTATAATTTTACCGCTTCTCAGGATTGTGGCAATTAATTGCTAGCTGTTAATTATTATCGCATTGCCACCGGCGTTTTAATTATTCAGCCAAATCGTCGAAAAGAAAACTTGCCGTGAAGGCTTTTAACTACTCCATGTAATGACGGAGCTGATGTGGCAGCCGCTAAATAACGAGCTTTTAATTCTTGGTAATGAGGTTTTCTTCAGAAAGTTAATATCTGTGTCTGTTTTTTTGCGGAAAGTCCCGTTAAACGCTTTAACAGAATGACGATTCTGGAAGATTTCTGCTCGCTTTTATACATTTAATATTGCATGGGAGTTTTATTCGGTGATAAATATTCACACTGTCGCTACTTTTGGAGCAAGAATACGCAATATTTTATTTTTTATATCAACGATGAAGTTGAGCGAAATGTAAAATGGAGTTTCTTTTATTATTATTTATTCATAAAAAGTTTTCGCTTTCGTATTTTATGTATACGCTTATAACCGTTTTTATTACAGCAACATGCATTTTGGAAATATTTTGATGAATTTCGTTTTAGCAGTTATGACAGGTTTCAGACGTTTTCCGCTTTTAATAGATTGAACATTGTGATTTTTTTGTTTGGAAAAACTTTCTTAGAGGTTGCTCATAAATACACCAGTGAACTAAATTCTGGACACTTCACAATTTTTAAAAAATTTCTTCATTAAGCATTTTATAATGGATCATTATATTTATTTATTTCACATTAATCATTTATTTATAACTTTTCTAATATGTATGTATTCATTTCATGTGAATTTTTTCTTATTTTATATTATTTAATTTTCAATGCAACAAAAATTGTTTTCAAATGAATTTTGATTCATTAAGCTTCGGCAAAGAACTATGATGAAAAAAAGCAATGGTTTTTCTCCAAAACATTGGCTTAATAATTGATTTGATATTGATTATTAAACATTGATTTGATATTAATTATTAAATATTGATTCGATATTGTTAAATTTTTTTGTGTTACATTTGCTATTGCTTAATTTGAAAATTAAAAAAAATATATGATATTCACATATAAGGATTTCAATAAATCTTATAATTCACTACACAAAGCAAATTTGGAAAGTCTTTGGAAAGTGTTCAGAATTAAGTCTACAAGTCTAATGTCATTTTTGAAGGAAGGGGGGGGGTTTCTTACAGTTGTGACAGTTTGTGATTCGGAGGAGAGAGGGGGGTTACAAGGAGTGTAAAGTCACCCATTTTGCTAAGGCACTGCTGAGAAAAAATAGAGTCTAATGTGACCAGGGGAGCAGGGAAAGTTGAAGTGTGACACTTTGTGTCAAAGGAGGGGGGGTGGGGGGTCAAAATTGTTGAGAAAAGTGTGACATTATTTATGGATAGCCCTGAGAGGTAACCCAAGTAGCACACTTCGTTTTTTAAAGGTTGTAAAATGGTTATTAACGTTGTCACAACCGCTTAAAAACGTTTATAAAACGTTTAAAGGTTATTTGTGCTACCTGGGAAATGGCACTTGGTGCATTTTTTCTATAAATCGTGATTTAAGCCCTATATTACT
The DNA here is from genome assembly GCA_038373865.1 of Uloborus plumipes. Classification (NCBI taxonomy): domain Eukaryota; kingdom Metazoa; phylum Arthropoda; class Arachnida; order Araneae; family Uloboridae; genus Uloborus; species Uloborus plumipes. The sequence continues at coordinate 13,510 of JAXGGA010012293.1, read as the reverse complement.
CAACTTTTTATGCTCCATTTAGAAGTATAAAACCTCTAATAGAACGTCTAAAGGCTTTTTTTCTTTTAAAAGTTCTTAATAGTTTAAGGCTACAGTGGAAACAATTTTTTTCCAATTATTGATCTATAAGTTTAAAACTTTGTGCGCTTGTATATTTACTACATCTAAAAGTATGAAAAAAAAATGGTGCAAAAACGATAAATACTTTTTTTGAAATTTAAAATTCAAACGAATTTTTTAACGAAAATTCCCAAATTTCAAATTGCTCCGTGCATCACAATATTTATTGGATTATAACTAAACTTTAGAAATACATTAACCTTTTGGAACCGGGCTGTTTTTTAAAAAAATTTCTTTCGACCCAGGTAATACGACAGTTGAACCACAGATTTCTTTTCTATTGAAAAGAGAAGGTATAAACTGTAGTACCAGACGTATGAAACCTTGAAAAAATCCCCGGCTCCAAAGGGTTCGAGTGAAAAACTCAACCCCGTCCTCTAAAAAAAAAATAGTTACGGTACAGCATGTGTACCGCCCGGCTCCTAAAGGAAGATACTGTTACATTATTTACCGAACAATATCAATACAACATCAATACATTTTCAAACAAAGTTTCATTTTCAGCCATATTTTATAAACTATCTCATGAAATACTACATGTAATGCATGAATTTATGCAATCATGCCTAATGAATAGAAATTAAGTGGAAATTCAAACTTTGAAAAAAAAAAAAAGTTCATTGTTTTTGCCACTTGCCATAACTTTCATTTTCAATGTAGCCCCGTGCGAAGCCGGATGACACAGCTAGTAAATCAATAAAACTCCCCTAGCAGCATAATCTCATCTGCCGATGATCGGCCATTCATCGAAACCCGATGAAATTCTCATCGGCCGGTGATCGGATTTCGATGAGTTTTCATCGGGAATTGCTCCAATATGTCTCATCGGCCAATCAGAATCCGAGCAGCAAAATCCGATGAGTTTACGATGAGATTTGGAGCAATTTACGAGCAGTGCAGTCCCGTGCCGATGAATTTAGGATCAATTTTGGATGAAAATACGATGAGATTTGGATCAATATACGAGCAGTGTAGTTCCGTGGCGATAAATTTTGGATCAAAATACGATGAGAGTTGGATCAATTTAAAGAAAAAAGAGAAAAAAAGAAAAAAGAGCGCAGTTTAGTTCCGTGGCAGTGAATTTTGGAACCTCTTTTTAATTTCCCCCAACCATTTGCGACTGGCCAACTCTAGCATCGAACCCGAGTTATCGGCGCGGAAAGCCAACGCTCTACCACCACGCTACCAAGTCTACGAATAATGAGACCAACACTGCATATTTAACAAAAATTTGAGATTGGGAAAATTTTCATCAGAAAATTTGATCTTTACGACCTCTTTCCGATGAAATCTGTAGCTTGGCATATTTTCATCGGGAAATTTGATTGGAAGTATATAGTTTTCCAATAACACATAGCTCGGTTAATTTTCATCGGGAAATTTGATCGGAAGGATATCGTTTTTCGATGGAATATAGCTCATCTTATTTTCATCGGGAAAGTTGATCGGAAGGATCAGCGGCGTACGCAGCCAAATCATTTCAGGGGGGGAGCTGAGCCGAGACTCTTTGAGATGAGGGGGTGGGGCACCTAATAAATAATGTTTCGAATTTCTGATAATGCTAATTTTAGATGACAAAAATATTATTAAAAAAATATTTTTTTTTTACTGTTAGGATTATTGTTGAGAAGTAAAGCGTTTTGATGAAAATAGAAATTGATAAAAATGAAATTTGAAAAATTGTCTTTATTGAAGAAGGTGTTCCTTAAATAAGTGAACGATAAAATTTTTGAAAATTTGAGCTTTAATAACATTAATTGTGCCATTTACTTTACTTTATTCCTAATACTATTGGGTTTCAATCACACATTTGTTGAAATTTATTTAACAGAATTAAATGAATGAACTAGCATTAATTGCTTTTTCTGAAACATATTTAGAATAAATCTCATCAAAATTGAATTATAAGATGACCATACACACGCCACACACAGCAAAAGGGAGAGATTAAAAAAAGAAGGAATTTACTTCTTTTCCCTTCTTTTAATTGTGCCCCATGCTTAATTTTCTTTTCAAAACTAATATCATGTCTTGATTTCAGCAAGAAAGGAAAGATAAACAAATAAAAATAAATAAACGGTTTCAGCTTATTTTTTAAAAATTTGCTTGGAAAATTTCGGAGGGGGCTGCAGCCCTATCAGCCCACCCCCTGAGTACGCCACTGGGAAGGATATCATTTTCCGATGGAATTTTGCTCATCTTATTTTCATCGGGAAAGTTGATCGGAAGGATATCATTTTCCGATGGAATTTTGCTCATCTTATTTTCATCGGGAAAGTTGATCCGAAAGATATCGCTTTCCGATGAAAAGTAGCTCATCGAAAACCGTGCTCGGATACTGATCGGAACGATGTCGTCGTGCGTTACGGGATCAGTTTACGAGGAGTTAGTTGATCGGCCGAGCAAAATCCGATGAGTTGATGCTACTTGGGTCTTTATGCCTAATAGCACACAAGACAGACAATGGAAAATAGCACCTTCTGGGACAGTTCATATGCTGGGATTGAGATAAGAGAACAACATGCCTTCCGGAGACTACTGTTTTTGTGACACAACTCTTTACAAAGTTAGATACTTTTAATCATAACTTAAAATTCAATTTAACTTAACTCAATTGAATTTTCTTTGTTAAAATTCAGATGAATAATTGAAAAATAGTCCCAAATTTAGTATACAGTGCGTCGCAAAAGTTTAAGCACAACCGAAATCTTTTGATAAGACGAAAAGTATACATCAAAAAGCTTTGAAATTTTTACTGTAATTAAACAAACAGCTTACAAATCCATATTTCGAATTAAGAAACGATTCATAGAAATTAAAATACGATTACATGATAAAATCAAAATTTTGCTGTCGCAAAAGTTTAAGCACAAAAACGGAATATATATATTTTAGAAAGCATAAAAGTCTTTTAGTAGTCTATGGTGTTACCGTTGCATCCGATGAGTTCGAATATGCGATTTTTCATCGATAGAACGAGATTATGGAAGGTTTCGGGAGTTAGTCTGTACCAGTCTTCCTCGATTGCAGATTTAAGCTCTTGAACAGAGCAATACTGCTTCCCATTCGGGTATACGTCACGTGCGAGAATTCCCCAGATGTTTTCTATGGGATTTAGATCCGGGCTGAGTGCTGGCCAGTTCATTACACTAATATTTTGACAAGCAAGCCATTCTTTCGTACTACGGGAATTGTGTATTGAAGCGTTGTCTTGCTGAAAAATCCAATCATGACCACCTAGGACTTCACCAAATGGTAACAAATGCTTTCTCAGGGTATCTTGATACCTTTCTGAATTTTGTCTACCCTTTAGAAAGCTAAGAGAAGTTTGTCCGTTGAAGCAAAAAGCGCCCCATACCATGACTGAGCCACCACCATGTTGCCTACTGAATACGCACTTCGGATCTTTCCTCAAGTCACGGCAGTAGTATGAGAACCCATCTGGACCGTTTAAATTCCATTTTTTTTTCATCAGAGAACACAACAGAAATCCATTCGTCACTATTATGCATATAATGTTTGCCCACTGCAGTCTTGCTTGCTTGTGACACTTTTTCAGAAAAGGTTTGCGAGCTAACTTTTGTTTTTTTGATAAATCCTAATTCTTTTATTCGTCTGCTTATGGTATCACGTGATAATTTTGTTACAAGTCTAGTTTTTATTTGATTAAGTCAGGGATGGACTGGGGTGCTCCGGAGGGCGGTGGACACAAACTCTTAAGGGCGCCATATATATATATATATATATATATATATATATATATATATATATATATATATATATATATATATATATATATATATATATTAGTGTTCACGTTTTTACGAACAAAATAAATACAAAGCGTTGAGGCATTTACATGTCACGCAACCTCTTGAGCCATTAGTTCTAAATTTTAGCGCTCAGTAGTAAGGTTATGTTTTTTTTTTTTTTTCTGAAAAATTATTTTTACGTTACTAATTAGTTGTGGCCTTGTTAGTGAAAAGCTCATCCACCACGACAAGATCAGACCACATCGGATGAGAAAAATCGGTTTTTAACTGTCCCGAGGCCAAAAAACCGTATAAAAAGCTACAATTAAGTCAGTTTTTAATTGTCTTAATGCCAAAAACTGTATAAAAAGCAATAATAAAATCGGTTTTTAACTGTCCTTCGGCCAAAAACCGCATAAAAAGCAACAACATAAACCGGTTTTTAATTGTCCTGAGGCTAAAAACCGCATAAAAAGCATCAATAGAAATCGGTTTTTAATTGTCGTCTGGCCAAAAACCGCATAAAAAGCACAAGTAAAATCGTTCATTTCAATTGAAAAACCTTCCACTGGAAATGGATGCTATGATATTTGACCCTAAAAAGTTAGAAGGCGTCTCATCTCAGAACTGCTTTCGCACAACCTTTTGATAATTACGTCTGTTGACACTGATTTCAATATGTCCTTCTCAGTGGCCATCAATACAAATGATTCTAAGTGCTCGTTAGTTAATCGCCCTCTAAGACGCGTCTTTATGACTTTTAACTTCGAAAATACTCTTTCACACATCACTTGAGTAAGCGGAATTGTTAGTAAAAATTTATAAGCTTTATGCAGCTCAGTGTATTGCAGGGAATACATGTTGTATTCTGTAATTGCTTTTAAAACGCACTTAAGGCAACCTTGACATTTTGTTTCGCTGTCACATTTCTAATATTCTTCTTCATCGTCTTCTTCAGTGGAGGCATTTCCTTCTTCACTGCTATAGTCAGATGCAGCAGTAGCAGTACTAATATCAGGCCACATTTCTGCAAATAATAACAATTCCTCTTTCAATCTCCCTTTGTCCAGAGAAGGTAAAATGTCACATATTTTATCCAGTGCATTTGATGGTAGTGAATTGCAGTCTTTAAATCTTTTGGGGTCAAACCATGAAAGATCCAAGTATAAAGATTTTTGACCAGTGAATCTTTCTTCAAGTGTCTGTGCTACAGTGTCCAAGACATAATAAAATACAGAAAAACAAAAAGTGTTTACTGCAGTGTCACCAATGTGTTCATGTTTGGCTGTTTCCCCTAGCATGCTTTTTATGCTACGAATTCTTTTTTCTTTGAGATTATCCTCTAAAACTATATTTTTTAATGAATGGTCATCGTCGGATTTTTTTGAAAGCACTTTGGACATGTGGCTGACGAATAACTTTGCTGCATTTAAAGTGCTGGGAAATTGCTGTCGAACATTTTTCATTTTTAGTGAAGAGTTTTCTATCAATCTCCATGCTTGCACGTAATCCAAGTTCTTTGTCTGTAAATAGTTTGAAAGCGGAGTTGTTATCTTAAAGATTTGGAGAAACATCATTGCTATCAAGATAGTTTCAAATGATAAGAACTTCTGATAAGAACGTAATTCGGGTTCTTACGCAGACAGCGCCATTGATATTGTTAGGACAATCTAATTTTAGACGATCTTGACTACTTGTTATTTGTTTTTTTTTTTTCTTTTCTTTTTTTTTGGAGGGGGGAGGGGGGACTATAACCTTTTCGAAGGGCGCATTGTCGCCCTCTGAGGATGGACACACACTGGAAGTGAAATTAAGATGTTGTTGTCCCCTCAAATGGCGACGTTTAGCAGTATTTTTTCCAGCAATATCTCTCATTTTTGGAAATTAAATTAAACAATTCAAAAAAGATACTTTAAAAATCCCAATAAAATATTGACTCTTCGTATAAACAGTGAATTGGTTGCGTATGTATTTTCATAACTAATCAAAAATAAAAAGTACAGCGGCCAAATTCAGTAAAGCTGCATTTTGTTCTGTTTTTGAAGTTTTGATTGATTTAGTAAAGAGGTTAATCCAAAAAACCAGTGATTCAATTTAACTGGCATCACTGAACAAACAAAATTTATTACAAAAATTATGGTTACCTTGTAAAAATTCAATTATTCAATACAACTTGAATAATATTCGATTGAAAAAAAGATCACTACCAGTTGATAAAAAAGTATGCAGTAGAACAAATAATATGCTCCAAGCTCCACTACTCCTCCATTGTGAAATGTGGGCTGGGGAATTAAACTGTAAGCTAAGTAAAGGGGGGAGGCACGATGTTTGAGGGTGCACGAGCCAGAAGAATAGCATTATAAGTTACGTAGGAAAAATATTTAAGTAGATGGGTGCGTACTTACAAATCTTGTAGGGGGCGCAACTAAGTCTATATGTACGCTACTGGTCATTTTCAGAGAGGGAGGGGTTAAAGTGCAGTTTTCGTGCAAAAACGAGGGGAATTTGGACTTTTTTTTTTCGAATTTCTGGGTTTTCTTACACCTTTTGTGTAGAATGGCGTGGAAAAGAATCTCTCGTTTAGAAAAGCAGTTTTTCTGAGAATGTAAGCAATGCAGGAGAAACTGAAAGAGATAAAATTTTACTTTAAATTATTATTTTTTTAAAGGAAGGCTAAGGGCGCCCAGCATTTCCTTTAAAAAAATAGAAAGAAAGTCAGAGGGCGCCTGCGGCCACCTAGCATTTCTTTAAAAAAAAAGGGGGGGGGGTCAGAGGGCGCCTAGCACTTCCTTAAAAAAAAGGAAGTCAGAGGGCGCCTAGTACTTCCTTAAAAAGAAGGAAGTCAGAGGGCGCCTAGCATTTCCTTTAAAAAAAAAAGAAAAGAAAGTCAGAGGGCGCCTGCGACCGCCTAGCATTTCTTTAAAAAAAGGGGGGGGGGCATCAGAGAGCGCCTAGCACTTCCTTAAAAAAAAGGAAGTCAGATGGTGCCTAGCATTTCCTTAAAAAAAGGGAAATTAGAGGGCGCCTAGCATTTCCTTAAAAAAAAAAGAAAGAAAGAGAGAAGCCCAGCATTTCTTTTTTAAAAAAAGTTGAGGGAGGAAAGTCAGAGGGAACCTAGCACTTCCTTAAGAAAAAGGAAGCCAGTGGGCGCCTATCATTTCCTTAAAAAAAAAAAAAAAAAGGAAGTCAGAGGGCGCCTGTCGAGAGGGCGCACCGGGACTTGTCCCGGTGTCCCGGTGGGCCAGTCCATCCCTGGATTAAGTGACACATTTTCAGTTAAGGCCAGTTTTTCAATTCTTCTATCTTCACGAGAGGTAGTTTTTCTCGGTCTTCCTGAGCGAAACGCAGGTTTAAATTGATTTCCACGTTTCAGAACATTATAAATACCACGTTTAGGTCGATTTAAAATCACTGAAATTTGCATAACAGAGTTACCTTCTGCTTTCAGCTTCCAGAGTTTCACAACTTCTTCAGACGAGAACTGTAGTGACTTCGGCATCTTGATAACACTTTAAGCCATTGCTACACTATATAACTCGTTCAAAAGAACCGCACTGGTTCTTCACGCATCACGTTTCAAAAGATATTTGCATAAAATCTGATCTGTGCATAAACTTTTGCGACAGCCAAAAAAATATCTTTTGTATTTTCTGATTTTCGTTGCGGTTATATTTTTCAAAACTTCAAACACTTAATTAGGATCATAGTAGCCACTTATAGTATAAATATGAAAGCATTCTGCTGAAAAGATTTCTTTTTGTTCAAAAATTTGCATAGTGCTTAAACTTTTGCGATGCACTGTAGGCCACAAATTAAATTAAGCGATTACTTGAACGAAAAAAGAATTTTCCTTGAAAAGTTTATCACTACGCGAAACCTGGACTAAAGTGTATACATGCAATAAATTGCATATATATATATATATATATATATATATATATATATATATATATATATAATATATATATATATATATATATATATATATATATATATATATATATATATATATATATATATATATATATATATATATATATTAAAAATAGAAAGTCAGTAAGTAAGGCTCAGATTTTAGAGACTCAATTTTCTAAATTCCAAACAGGGAAAAAACTGAAAAGCTATTGTCAGTAATTCCTCGCGACAAGTTTATACAATAATTTTGTAATTTGATCACTTACTTTTTTCTCATTCAAATTAAAAAATAAAATTTGTTCCACCATCCATTTTCCCTAAATGAACGTTTATGATGCAAGATCATAAGCCAAAGTGGATCAAAAATATAAGTATCAAATATTTAAATTCAGACAGCTATGTTTAAGGGTTTTCGTTTCCAGAATTTCAGATTCACGGCAATAGTTCTGGCCCTGAGAACTTCTTTTCACAGTGAGGTTCTACTATATAAGTATAGGTAGATTTAATCAAAAATGGATGCAGTCATTTAGGGTAAATTTTGCGCCACACTTTATCTACTTTAAACTACTCCACCCTTTAACAGATTTTTTGAATCTATTGGAATAAAACTCCTAAATTGTACTACTTTTAGTGAATGATATTGATAAAATAGGGGAAAAAAGCGTCACCAGATAATTTTTTTTATTTTCCTAACAGTTTGTCCAACTTCTAAAGCTAAGCGATGTCTTTTACGACGTTACAAATCTAGGAACTTTCGTATAAGTCCAGACCGCTCTATCAGCCATTTTGGATCTCTGGTAACTACAGCTCCACAACAATGAAAATTTCGAGTCCCACAATGGCGGCTTGTCTAAGATGTGACCTTGCCTGGTGAACTTTGTACACTTGTGACGTCAGCCAACGAAAATGGAACAGAGACTGAGTGTCTTTCAAATTATTTTTTTTTCAAGAAAGAAAGTCAGTCAAAATTAAGAAAAAGTATTCAACCTATATTTTCGACCGTGTTTTTTCAAAAAAAAAAAATAAATAAAATAAATAATAATAATAATTTTTGAAAAATGAAAAATTCCTCCATGATATAAAATGAAGAAATACTCACGATTAAAACCGGTTAAGATGAATAATTTACCTAGCTCAAAGTTAACCTAACGCTCATGGTAACTTTGAGCTCCGTGAGAGTTAGATTTTTTGTTTACTTTAACTCTTAAACTATATTTCACGTCTTATCTCATTTGCTAAAAAACTATAACTAAAAAGTAGGCGAATAATGACCTTCTTGAAATCTCGAAACATTTTTAAAATGTGTACTTTAAAAATGTTAATTAAATGTATTGTGTTTGTAAAACGTCAAAAAGTTTTACTTCCTGCACAAGAGCCATTTTTAAAAAATTAGGGTCACGTTCTGGTTCATGTTGGCATATCTCAAATTGCCAACATGACGACACATATCTCGAATCACCTAATATTCATGTCCCTTGAGCTGAGCAAGAACAAAGGAACAAAACAGAACACTTAAAAACAAGACTTTAATTTCATAGTTTTCTACGCATACGAGTGATTTCTTTTCTTCGGAACATTCTTTATCAGAGGACAATTAATTTAAAAGTGAAATTTGTGATCATTAAAATCCTTTGGAAATACCGACGTAACCTCGACGTCAAAGCCGCCTTGCAAGAAAAGCTGAAGAAAAAAAAAAAGAAAAGGTACCGACTCATCTTTACATTCGCTTCAACTGTTTAACACTCCCGAACCCTGCCCACCGCTCGCCGAATCTCTTCTATCCATCACGAAGGGTAGATGCGGCAATCCATGGCCGTTTAATGGATTTAAATTACACAGGGAGGTGTGAAAGTTACCGCCAGGGGTCAGGACCTATCCAGTGCCGCGACTTGTAATTTAATATGGCGGCACAAGTCGAAGTGCTTTTCCCCTTCGCTTTTCTTTTTTTTTTCCTTTTCTTATTCCGTATCGGAGAGGCTGAAGCGGTTTGTTATGGAGTATTATATATAAATGCACGCTGTATGGTTTCATTGGCATAAGAGAGATATGTGCAGGTGGTGAATTTGGAGTATAGGGAGTAAGGTGTGTGTGGGCTTTTTCTTGGAATGGAACGTAAAGGATGTGTTTAATGATAAAGTGGCAAAACATGAGTTTCCGCGGTTAACTGAAGTGCTCTTCTTTTTGTTTCTTGACCCTTAATTATGATTTTCGGTGCTGTTATTATGGGGTGAAGAAAATTTCTATGAAAAACTGATCGAAGAAGGTCTCAACCCTATTTATCATAAAATCGTTTGCAATTACTTCCGTTCAACATTTCACATTGTCTTGCTTGTTATGGACGGTAACTTAAAATTAATTTCTCGCGAAATTAAAAGCAATTATCAGCATCTCTTATTTATCTGTTCAGTTTAGAAATTCAGGTTAAATTATTATAATTATTCAAGAGTTTTCCAGGTAATCTTTACCTAAATTCAGAAATAAACGTAGAATTTAAAATTCTGAATTCGAAATAAAAGTTGCGGAATGTGGGGCAAAGTAAAATACTTACGTTTACTTACCTGTATCAAGATGAACAAATTGGAAATTTGTTCTGAAAATCAGTGTACATAAAGAAGGAATAATGTATTTTGCAATACAACTATCGTTGAAATGCTATCGTTTTTGGCAATAATTTTGCACCTTCAAAAAAAAAAAAAAAAAAATTAGGAAAGTTTTCACCTCAAAAACATATGGGGCAAAGTGAAAAATACAATATTTTTTGTAATGAAACAGTTTTTGTTTGATGAGTTACAGTAATTTTCATCAAATGAATGCGTAAATTAAGGAATAAATGAATTATTAATGAAAAAAATAAACGAGTAAACAAATGAATGAATAAAATAGGAGAAAAAGAAATGAGTGAATAAAGTAGAGAACGAATAACTTAAGGAATGAATGAATATATAAGTGAATTAAAAAAGGAATAAATTAATAAATGAAGAAATACGTACGTGATTTAGTAAATGAACATAAGCAAACGAAATGAATTATTTCACTTTGCCTCGTGTGCACTTGGCAAATTGCACTGAGTTTTAAAAATCAAAAAATGTCTTTTATAAAATAAATAAGGATTGTACCAGACCTCACTAGATGTCAATAATTAGTTAAAATGATAATTACAAAAATTTTCTCATTTTATAATAACAACAAATATTTTTGAAAACCATGAATATTACAGCAAATGTACAAATTTTGAAAATGAATTGTATATTTTTTTTTTGTTGATGTTTGGAGAATTTTATTCTTTGACAGGAATAAATTATCTGTCTAGGAACATGGTGAAAATACTGCTAGGTAGGTACCCTGCAAACTGAAAATATTTTACCATTTCACTTTGCTCCACTATTTATTTCACTTTGCAACGCATTCCTCTACTAGTAATTTTTACTTTTTGCCATTATTTTTCTGTTCTAAAACGGGCATATTGATTTAGAAAAAAGCTAGAAATAAATATATAAGCTTCTTAAGTTGCAAAATTATTTTTTATGACTATTAAAAACAAATAACATAAATATAGCATTGTTAAAAGCAAAAATGCGCAGGAATACTGCAGACACGTGTTTCGGTGTTACAAGGAACACCTTATTCAATGCAAAAAATTATGAGCTTATAGATGCACAAACATCTGACACAAGCTTTTGTCGGAACTGGGACAGGTTGTAAACTAGGTAAAAAATAAATTCATTTGAGGAACTGCAGAGATATAAGTAGTTGAACTTAAAAAGTTTGTTAAAACTTTTATCAACATGTATTCTATTAGTTAAACTAAAGTGTCTGTACGTTAATGATACACACAAAATGGCATGTGGACTGGAAAAGTTTGAGAATCCTTCCAAAGAAACATTGCTTCAGAAAATGTCAGCTGAAATTTCTTAACAAGGAAGTTTCGGTGATTGCCGACAAAGGGCAATAAACTTAAACTAGCTGACATGAGCGGTAATTCTAACCTTAGTTTTCCGAAAAGCAGGCACGAAGTGAATTGTTATTTTTGCCTATGTAAAATAAAATGAAATGGTGCCTCACTTTTGCAGTTTTATGTAGTATTAAGGAAGCAACAAAAAAAAAAAAAAAAACAACTTTAAGAAATATTATTCATGCTAAATTATCATGCTTAAAGGTCATTCCATAGAAATGTCAACCTCAGCCGAAGAAAAAAAAAATACCGAAGTGAAAAAAGTATAAAATAAATAAATAAATAAATAAATAAATAAAAATCATACAACGTAAGAAGTTTTAAAAAATTGAAAAAGTATTGTAATTATCACTGAGATTAGCCATAATAAATAGTTTACTGCTTGTTATTCGATGGTTACGTTAGTCCCACTCCATCTTGAGTAAAAGTGGCACTTAAGACTAAAAAAAAATTAAGATTTGATAAATGTGTTTTATGTTTCTAAAAGTCAACTTGACACATTTTTCAAATATGTCATTCAATTTTTAACACTTGCTTAACTTTCAGAAATTTTTGCCTCACAACATGAGCATTCATTTTCAGGGTTGCAAAAATGTAACGTTAGTCACGCTGCTATTTTGGTTGAAAAAATATTTACTGTCAGTAATTTTGGTTTAAATTCTTAGCAAAAATGATACATAGATACCATGTACATTGTAAACAGACCAGCATAACTAAAAAATATTCTTTATCCTTTCAGTTACAAGTAAAAACAGTTACAAAATCAGCTCTGAATGTTACGTTAGTCACTATGGAAAGACCCTTAAAATAAACATTTTCTTCCAGGTTTAATGCAATAATTCAACTGTGGTTTAAAATCTTACAATGAGTTTAGATAATAGATCTTATGAAATTTAATCGGTCGAAAAAAGTCAATCAAAAGTATCAAAAGCCACTGGTAAAAAATTGGTGAGAACGTTGTATTTTGCTTTTTGCGTTCCTTACTAAATCGTGACAAAACAACAAAAAAAAAAAAAAAAAGAAGTGTAATTCATGTTTCGTACATTCGTACACATCGCTAATTTTTGCTGCTTCTACCTTTAAATATTTTTTTTAAGATGTAGCGAATATGCGACTATAACTTAGTGATAAGTAATTGCAAAAGTAAGAATGACAAAAGATATAATAAAAAAAACTATAATAGTTGAATAAAGTAGGAAAAATATAATTTGCTACTTAGAAATTCATTGAACTTAATTCACTCTGGCTTGGAAAACATAAACATAATAAATTCCTATAACAATCTCAAAAGTTTGTCATTCGGAAAATAATTTTATGAACATTCAATCAAACAAAATATTATTGTAATGCGATTTTTGCATATTTCAATCGTTTTCGCTATTTTGAACAAAATCTTTCTGTGAACACTCAATCAAACGCAAGATTGCTGCAATGCGGTTCTTTCATATTATCGTATGATTGTTCGACTGTGTTCGTTATTTTGAAAAATTCCTTTAATGAACATTCAATTAAACGAGATATTGTTGTTATGCGATTTTTTAAATATTTCGATCGTATCCGTTATTTTGAAAAATTTCTTCTATGAACACTCAATCAAACGATATAGTGTTGTTATGCGATTATTGCATATTGTTATGCAATTCTATCATACTTCAAGCTTATTCGTTTTTTGAAAATAATCTTTCTATGAACATTCAATCAAACGAGATATTGTAATGCTGTTCTTGCAAATTTCGATCGTATTAATATCAAATTAAGTATCTCGGAAAAG